>JANHGB010042794.1:0-19478 GCA_026283785.1 Coracopsis vasa | reverse complement strand
GCTGGTCACGCTCCTTTTGATGCAGCCCAGGATACAGTTGGCTTTCTGGGCTGCGAGCGCACACTGCTGGCTCATGTGCATTTTCTCATCAACCAACACCCCCAAGTCCTTCTCTGCAGGGCTGCTCTGAATTTCTCCTCTGCCCAACCTGTAGCTGTGCCTGGGATTGCTCTAACCCAGGTGTAGGATCTTGCCCTTGTCATGGTTAAACTTCATAAGGTCGGCATCAGTCCACCTCACAAGCGTGTCAAGGTCCCTCTGGATGGCATAAAGCAGCGGTGGTTTCATTATTTACAAACCCTGTATGAAAAGAAAGCTAATAAAGTTTACTAGTGATTCTAGTATGCCTTATTTTTTTCTGAATGTATTTGACAGTAAACAAGGCTGAATGTATTTGACAGTAAACAAGGCTTACATTTGTATTTTGCTCTTTATATTTTCAATGTGTTACACAAATATTGCCTACTAAGTATTTAAAGTCAGAAAAAGTAAGTCTGAGGGTAAAACAATTTCCTGACTAGTGAATTAAAGATTTAAGCATAATAAAAATTAGGAGGGTTTTAACAGCTTCTAATGTCATGCATCTAACACCCCTTGAGTCCTATGCCAACCAACATTAAGAGTATCAGGACAGTTTTGTATTTTGCTCAGTCTTTACTTCCCACAATCTTTGTAATGAATGCTGCAGCTATAAGTATTACATTTGCATACTACAGACTTCACTTATGAAGACAGTCTCTTATGTGAATCCCTTTACAAGCTCACGTCTATTTTGCTCACAGATGTTATAATATTAAGACACAAATAAGGCCTATATTATAGTGATTTATTACAGAAAGCATCCTTTCAGATGTATTCATGGGTACATGAAAGATTACCAAGGGAGTTTAAAATCACTTCCCATTCAGTTTCATAACATTTAGAAACTCAGAAACCTCTCTTCTCTTTTCCCATGTCAGGTTTCCAGTCTTTCAAGAAACAAATAGAAAACACCTTAATAATTTGAAGTGACATCCTGAAATTTTATATGGACAGTAAACAAGGCCAACTTCTCTAAGATCTCCACACATATTAGATTCTTTCTTGATGTTCTTCTGACACACGCTCTACAGTTTTCAAAGTCTTTGCTTTTCCATTTCTATTACAGAAACAAAAACAAGTGAGCCAAAATCAACCGTCATCTTTGCCGAGTTTTAAGCTAAGTACAGACTGTGAAAACATATCAGATTAGCATTGCTTACGTTCACTAGGCAATATGCCTGTTGCCTAATTCTGCAATCAGAGTCTTAATTTTAAACAGAAAAATAAAGTTAATGCAACAAATTTGAATGGTAAAATATGCACAGAGCTATCATCAGTCTTATATGGCTAGAGCCATAAATTCTTTTTCATCCTAAACTGTTCTGTTTCCCAACACGTGACTTCTCTCAGCCTTTGGAGCTTCTAGTAAACAATGACAGCTTATTTTCCACAAATCTAAGCAAAGGAACAAAGATTTTCTACAGTGCAAAGAAAAATATTGGAGAACTTGCCAAGTAGGGTGTTACTACGTGTTGTGATCCAATAACCAAACTAAAACAAAAAATCAGAAAAGATGCACTACCTCATCCCTCAGCCAGTGGATATGTGACTGCACCTTACGAGTTAATTAGACTTATATCGTGCATGCTTTGTTTATCTAGGAAGCTATAACACAAAGACAGGTCTCTGCTGTTCACCAGGCAGAACATATTGCAGCCTATTTTAAGAAACCATCATAGCATACTATTGTTTCGATTGTAACGTTTTGTTTATAGAAAAAAAAAAAACAAAACACAAACCCCAAACATTATCCCAGAAGGCATATGTTTCATATAAAGTTGATGGGTACAGGCAAATTACAGAGGAAATGAAACTGTTTGCCAAAACACCTGAAGGAGCAACAGATTTTTTGATTTCTATAAATAAAGGCTGGATTGTTTTCTAGAAGGCATTTTTCTTTACACTATTGGGCTTCGTGATGAAATCCTATGGTCTACGCTATCTCAGCAGTACAATTAGATGACCTACCAGTTATCTGTGAACCTGTCAGCTGTATTTAAATGCGTACTTCCTTCATATGACCCATCTATAATTAGATGTGGTTGAGGATTACTTTAGACTACCCCAAGAACAAGACTAGGTTATATTTACATGAATACTTCCTTTATATGACCCTTCTATATTGGAAATTGTTTGAGGGTTGCTTTAGATTACCCCAAGAGAAAGATTAGGCTACGTAACAACAAATTTTAAGACCTTTATGGAGATAACAAAGATGCCTAAAACTCCAGTTATTCTGGTCTTCTGTTAAAGAATAAAATTAACAGAGCTAAGCATATACTGCTCCTGCTTCATGGCAGAAGCCTCTGCTCTTAATGGCAGATGTCAGAAGGGCAGCCGTAATGGTGAGAGTTACTGACAATTTATTATGTTTGTGATACAAAATAGATTGTTGACCTTTGAACAGCTCAAAAAAATAATGGCATGTTTATTTCTTTCATTAAAGAAAGGAAGAGCTGGCTATGCAAATAGAAGATAATGGATAAAATGGCAAGAGATTTGGATCCTCCAAAATATCACAGTTTACAGTCAGAAATCAATTAAACCTCCAAAACATTTCTGAATCCCACAAAAATTATTTTCTCAATCAGAAAATGTGTGAAAATCCTAATTTTTAGCAGACATGACTCTTACACAGATTGAACTATATCTTTGCCTGTGCTCTATTAAGGTCATCAGCTACCCCAGAGAGGTGTGAACTTTGATTTTCTATTCTAAAGACAGATTTATTATTTTATTTTAAATAAAACAGGTACATTTTATTACTGAAGAAAATTCAGTTGACCATGTGTCTCAGGAAGAAGTTTACAATTCTATTTCTCAGTTATCAGCTTCTCATCTATGTAAATATCCAATGAAATGCAGACTACAATAGTATGTTTTGTTAGAGAAAATACTAATCTTTTCCTAAAATTTTCCTACTCATAAGAAAATAATTTGCTGAAGGAACATTTCTTTTTCCTTTGCTTCCTTTGCTTTTCAAATATTAAGGGGAAAAAAAAAAACCCAAAACCAAACCAAACCAAAAAACCAAAACCACCCAAACATTTCAGTGATGTAGCTTTTGCTGTTTTAACCACAGCATGGACTACAAATCTATTAAATACAAGTAACACATGTAAGTATCTGAATGAATACCAATAAATACATTAAAATAGCCTCTCTAGGATAGTAATAAATCCATCCTTCTAAAAACTATTTGGCAATTTCACCTGCACTTCAAATTTATTAATTTTTTGCTTACAGCCTAGACCCTGGAAATATTATACTTTGACAACACTGCATTATATGCTTATATTTCAGAAAATAACAGTGCAACATATCTCCTACCAAAATAATACTCCCCATAGATAGGGATTTTGTGTAAGATTGGTAAAATGTCCAAGATCTGTGAAAAAAGAAAAGTTAATCAGCAATCTGAAAGCAAAATTCATTATTAACTCTTCTAAAGTCAGAACTCAGTATGATATATAATTACATAGTCCCATCATATGATGTAACTAAAGATCAGAATTAATTTGGGCTGGTTTTCTTGAAAATGGACAGCTTGACAAAATATTTTACTTCCTACTGTGCATTTTAAAACACTGTTATAGAAATAATAAAACTCTGGTATTTTTATTTTGCAGGTATCAAGCCAGTGAAGTATTAACAATAACAATAGCAACATATAATGGATAAGCTCTTGACTGGCATACACTTGCTGAGGGTTGCTTCAGAAAAATATACAGCCCACAGCATTGACTCTCTAGGTCTCTTTCAGTGTCTCCATTTTCCTACACAAAATTTTATGTATCCACATAAATTCTGTTCTGTAATGTTGTTGTGTCATTAGCTTACCTCCTAATGACATAATAAATACTGTTAAAATATCTGTTAAAGGACGGCCTCCTTTGTGAAACTACAAATACCAGTAATACCCCTGAACTTCAAACTGTGAAGACATTCAACAGCAAGCTCATGTCCACTACCTTAGACCTCAGTCTTCCAGTTTTTCCCACTAGTACTTTCACACCAAGTAAACCCATAGTTCGTGACAAAACCTGGCAGCCTGTAACAGTGAATGCTGCCAGGCCTCACCTAGTAAGGTGCAGCAGGTCCTCCAGATACTGAAGAGGTCAACTATCTTCCTGAAACTTATATATATATACATATATATATATACATACACATATATATGCTGACTTTTTTTCAAAAACAAAAAAAAGAGCATTAACCATAGATCACTGGTGCTCTGGAAGTTTCCCTCTCTCTTATCCTGAAAATACAACAGACCAGCTGATGTGCTATTACCGAGTCCCCAGTACACATTCCACCCAGAACACAGTATAAAAAATAAAGTACAAAAGCCCATACCAACCTCAGCACTCATGGCACATTTGCCATTTTGCCATTTGCTTTATAATCATGTGGACCACAAACCGATTGTCACATACAAAGAAATGAATTTAGCTGTTGGCTGACTTTTGATGTCTCATCATTACCATTAGAAAGGGAAGAGCTATGGCCTTCATGACACATGCTTGCATGCACCTCTGAGCCCATGTGCTCCCCATGGGGAACAGATGAGTCAAGTGTACCTCCAGCTTCTACTTCCTACTGATCGCCATAGTAAGGAAATCATGTTCTATCATGTATGGAGAGAATTTCAAACTCTTAAATATTCTTAAATATTCCTCAGATAACACAGGTAAGTCTATTTTTCAGGCCAAATACTGCTGCTGCAGCATGAAATATCTTAACCAAGCACTACCAACTTGTACTCAAAATATAAGTGCCTCAGAATCTCCACTGTTTCTTACTTCTATACAGATCAATCTGTAACTATCTCTTGGGCTACTGGCAAGCATCAGTTTAATTTCTGCCCAAAGTTTTTCTTTCTTTCTGCAATATCCGTTACCACCTTGAACGCAGCTAAACAATTAGTGCTCTCCTTCATTCAAAGACTTATTGAAAACCAGAGAATAAGCTACCTAAGGTTTCTCACATAACATTCAGATTTCACTAGTGAGCTGAATTTTTCTCCTACTGCTTAGTCTATAAAACTGTAGAATTGTAAATAAACAAAAGTACAACACAAAAATTGCACTGCCTAACACAAAGAAACACTGCTTCCAGACCTTAAAACCATACAGACCTGCATCATGAGCCTGCATGAACAAAATGTAGTTTAGCAAGACACACATTAAAGCCAGAAGTTCTGACTGCTGTCATGGTTAAGTACTGCACTGAACATGGCTATTTTACCAAATTCTCCTGGAGACAGAACAAGCAGTAAATCACCTCAAAGCCTCCTGCCACCAAAAGGTGGTAGGTCCAAAAGTACACCAGGTTTAGAATAAAGATACGTAGATTACAATTTGTTAAGTTACTGAACAAACCAGCAATTCTCTTGATGGTCACTTTGTCCATTATTTTTTATTGCCCAATCAATTTCTAATTAAACTTTGGATTCCTTACAACAAAATGGCTCAGAGCTGCACCACTATGTTATATAGCTCTTAAGTGCATAATTTATTAGTGCACTCTGCTGAATGAAAAAGTCTGAATACCATACAACAATCTGCTTTATCTTAGGTCCTTCAGCAAGTGAAAGAATAGAGGTTTCCTCATCTGAGGACTGCTTCCACTCCTCACAACTGAACTGAAAAGGGAGCCTTTTAAAATACAACCATATGATTGATTAAAGATTTCCCATCTACAAAGACAGTTTCAACCACAGACTTACTAAATTCAGTATCTCTCTTTAAAAGCCTTTACTGCAGTGACTTTACTTTGTTACAGCTTATACTTTGTTGGGAAATAAAATACTCTCACTCGGACCATTCATTTCTCCATTTAAAACAAAGGCGGAAGGACATAATCATGAGGAAAGGATTAATCAACACAGATCACTTGCAGCAAATGCAGCAGTTACTGCTTTTTTTCCTCATTTTCTTTCTCAAAAGTAAAAGCAGAAACAGCTTTACTAAAATTCCATTGGCAAACTATCACAAAGTCCCATTTTGTTATTGCGAACTCTTCCCCACCCAGCAGAAAAATTGTTTAAAGGCAATGCAAACCCATGCAACCCCAGGTCAAAGAATCTTCTCTTAAATTAAAATGAACATTCAGTGAGACCTGAAAACTCCATGCGCTGGGTCCTATCTGCTATAAGCAGAAACTCCCAGTTGGAATCATGCAGCACTCTCCAGCCAGCAAAGCGGCTGGCCATCTGCCTGCATTTGCCTCTTCAATGCTAATTCCCAGTTCCCAGAAGTACATGCTGCAGCTTCAATTCACTTTGCAGTTGGCTGTACCATGTTTATAAGTTATCTGGCTAGTATGGATACATAATTTTTTTAAGATACTGGAGCATACAAGTGCCTGTTCTTTAAACAAGCATAAATCACTGAAAATAGACAAAGAAGATGACTTGACTCCAAGGAAGACTGAAAAAAGATAGTTCTGGAGTTCTAAGAATCAGAACATACCTGATTTGGCTGACCTAGTAGATCAGGCCACCAGCCCAGCAAGTTGCCTTCTGCTGTCTGTTGACTCAAAGGAGAAATAGGAAGCTGACAATCACCTGTTTTACTCAATGTTACATTACAAAGGGGAACTATTTACCTATGTTCCTTACAATTCAGGGTTGGGGGCACGGGGATATTTTCTCTTTGCAAATAGATTTTTCTACCTTTGAGTGACCACATGAGCTATCAGCAGAATATTCACCATCCTCTGCCCCCACTGCCTTTGCACACTAGTGCAGCCAATTTATATAATTACTGTGCTGTTACTGATTGAAGTAAACTCTAGTATACCCATTAATCCTAGAAGCAAAAATATGTATGAGCAAGGTAAAGCCCTCAGTTCTGCGCTCTCAGACATTATGATGAACCTGACCTAGCTGAGAAAAAAAATAGAGCTAATAGGTTTGCAGGTATTTAATTAACTAGAATTTGGTTAGGTTGCCCAAGTTAATCCTGACTTTCTTACTTGTTCCTATGCTTGTTGTGATTCAAATTCAAAGAGTCATTGAAGCACCCTGTATCATAATACTGGCACTCAAAACCACAGGCTAAACAGCATTAGTCACATTAAGAGTTAACAGAAATCCAAATAAATCCCATCAGAAGAGATACTTTGCAGTATGCATGGATATAAGAAGAAATACAAAGATAGTATCTCTTCTGAATACATCACTAGAGAGACTATTAGTCTGACTAAATCTCCAGAAAGTTTAAAAAAAAAATTGGAAAAGGTTCAGACAAGCCTCAGAAGACTGATTCAAAGTTTGGCGTTTGAGATTTAAAAAGCTCTATTTGCTTAACTTTTCAAAGGCAAGGTTTTTTAATCTACTAAACAAAGGCATAACAATATCCAGTGGCTGTAAGCTGAAATTAGAAAAATTTCCAGCTATAAATAAAGAATAATTTTTAATAGTAAGTATCCATAGGAAATCACTTACTAAGGGATGTACTCGAAATGGGCTAAAAATGTTATTGAAAATAACTTCTTTTCCAAGTATCTGACCAACCACCAAAAAGGCAAAGAAGATAAAAAATGGGACCATGTTACCTGTCACAAGACATGAACAAGCTATATATGTATGACCACCAGCGCCTATCAGCTAAATCCTGTAAAATCAGTTCTTCCTCATATTGTCCATCCAGTTCAGCCTCACTGGAAGAAATCCTAAATACATCAATTTCCAGCACCACTGTATTTCTAAGTGGTTCGTTATTGGTAAAGATATCCTGAGAATAAGTAATTTCTTCATGCAAGAGAAAAGAATCAAAGGCATATTTCCGTATTAGCAATCTCAGGCTTGTGGGCAGATTCTGAGCTCCCAACTCCCAAATCTCTAATCTCAACAGAACAGAGAGCCAGGAGCTGCTGCCTTTCAGAGTTAAGCTTTTGTTTTTATTAAGAGACAAAGACATTAAGTCCCCACTGATGCCTGAGTTTGGCAGGATAGAAATGCACTACTGCTCTCACAAAGTCCACACAACTATAAACTCTCTCCACCGTTTGTAAACTCTGATATGTATTCCAAAACAAGCTTTGCTCTTGATTTTGGTATTTTTACCTTACTGTGGTTGACAGCCACCTGGCTCAAAACTATTACTTAAAAGCAGAAGCTTTTAAAACAGTCTCTATCGTGATTTAATACAAATTTAATTGAAATACAATCTTGAAATCTAAACCACACACTTTATCTCTGCTAATAGGAAATTCTATTTAGGACCTAACAGCTATGGAAAAGATCTTGCAACATACCTTCTTTCTAAAACTACACCAAAATCTTGCAAGCTCGATATTCCTCCTTGTCTGAGCCTACACAGAAGCTGACAGTTATACATCATCGTTCTCTACGAGGGTAGCCAAGAACCACTGGAAAGAGGAACATTAAAAATAGGTATTCCTGCAGAAGGTATTTCCAAGAGCTGATAATGCCAGGCTGAACTGCACAATTTATTTTTTCAGGCTTACTGGCGGCATTGGAGCCCTCCTCTGCAAGTCAGAGCCTACATTGTAAAAACCCCTAGTCTGTATTACTTCATTATTGTTAGGGTAAAGCAGTTGTACCAGCCCAAAAAAGTCTTTAGAAGAGCAGCTTGTGTTTATTAAGGTTTATTTTTCAGTCTTTGTGTTTGCTAAGAGCAGCAGCTGATTTAAATCACTTAATTTACCATAAGGTGTCTGGCTGGGATGGAGTTAACTTTCTTCACAGCAGCCCGTCAGGTGTTGTATTTCGGATCTCTACCTAAAACAGTAGTGATAACACACCAGGGTTTTGGCTATGGCTGAACAGAGGTTACACCAGCATCAAGCTTCCTCTCTTCCCCACTCCCCCAACTTGCCATATATAGACTGAGACAAGAAGCTGGGTGGCAACACAGCCAAGACCCAAGTGACATTCCATGCCATGTAACATCATGCTCAGCAATAAAAACTGGGGGGAGAGGAAGAAGGTGAGTAGCTTTTGGCTTCCAAGGTGGCTGCTACTTGGAGACTGGCTGGGCATGGGTCTGATTGTGTGAGATGGCACGTGAGTGCCTTTGCACCATTTGTTTTTTTTCTCTTTCCTCCACTTATTAAGCTGTCCTTATCTGAACCCACAAGTTCTCATGTGTTTATTTTTCATAATCTCTCTGCTTCTGGTCAGAGTCAAGCAGGGAGTGAGCGAGTGGCTGTGTGAGCACTTGGCTGATGCCCAGGGTCAATCCTTAACATTCATACTCTCTCAACCACATAGATGAGCCCAAAACAGGGCTAAAACATAGTGACTTAAATAAATAAATCAAAGATGAACACAAACATAAAGCATTTCTAAGCGTCAGAGAAACCTGACTAACTGGAAACAATATAAGTAGGTGTCATAGTAACATCTGATGCTTAACAAATGGGTTTGTCCTACTGATCCTCTGAAAATTCAGATTTGCATGATGGAATGCAACAACCACTGTGGAGGAAAAAAGGCAGTGGCAAGAGTTTCTCTTTTCTAAATTTTTTCTTTCCCTAGGAAATGTGAGATTCACATTTACTTCATTCTACAATCAGCATAAACATGCTAGTCATTAATAGTTCATGTTTTGCACTAATACTCATGTAAAGCTCCAAACCAGGTGAACATGATGATCTGTATCAGCTATTTAAGACTGCAGAAGCTCAGGATATGCCTATTACAAGCAACACTTCCTAACTCTTCCCTCAAGAAGGAATACACACTTAAGCTTACAGATCGGTGTTAACACACTTCTAGCATTGCCTGTTTGTATTCTAGCTCTCTGAAAAAATTACAGAATTGTAGCATCTTCTGAAATCAGGCACAGAGAAATTCTCCTCTTGTCCCCCAGTATTTAGAAAGTAGCAGGGGATATGATGGTATTTTCAATAGTTAAGAACTATGTTTTAGCACTTCCAACAGAAATACGTGTGTGAAAAGCCGTCACAGTATAATTTCACTGATGTATGTTTGCATATTTGTGTTCCACTCATAAAAGATAAGAGACCACTCAGCTATTCCAATATGCTAGTCTCAGTTTGCCACCCTCAGCACTGCCCTCATAAGAATAGAGTCAGGACGCAAAATTAAGCTTCAACCTTCCTTTCCCATAATTTTCTGTTTCACAATCCAGCACACTATTTCGCAACCCAGCACACTAAAGGTAAACTTCACTGATGTTCGAATCCATCAGGTTTCAATCAGAATCCATGTAACCATTTGTATGCCTGTCTTAAAACTAGGCATTTTAAGGAGGCAAAACTTTATAAAAAATACAGACATATTCCAGTGATTTCTTAGACTTTCAGCAAAACTTTCCACTTGTTGAAAGATTAACTTCCTTGAAAATTCCATTTTATTAAACAGTCCCATTTACTTCTGCTGGTCATAAACAAATCAAATAACATACATTGACATTTTGACAGCACTGAAGAATTTGTAGGCAATTTTAACGATGGAAAGCCTACCTCATCACACTTCTCAGAGTTCCAAATTGATTTCAGGCAGTGAGGCTTATAATTTGATTGTTCTGTAATGTACAAAAGCATAATTACAAAAACAGAAATCATTTTAGACAGAAACTAATTAAATGCAAATTAAGAACTTGTACAAGATGTTAATACATAAACTGATATATACAGCTATAATTTAATAAGAATAATAAAGAAAACAGCTCATCTAAATATCTAATTAAAAGATGATTTTCACATCAAAACATCTATAGTGGTATGACATAGTCCACTGCAGCATTAATCAGAAATAGAAGATATTAAATAGGTCTTCCTTTCCTTCTTGCCATCTTTCTATTTCCTCCCAATTTTAGGTTCAAACATGCTTTCAAATTTGCTATGGTCAGTGGCAATCCTATCAAAACAGAATTAAGAGACTGTTTATCACACAGCTAGGCTGCACAAAGGAATGGGATACTGGATGGTAAGTTGTAAACCTTGGAGAAATTTACTGTAAACCTTAAAGAAGCTTGTTGCCAAAGAAAAATGGAAAAATATATCACCCGTAAGATAAATAGAATATGAACTGTGAAAGTACTGACTTACAAAGCAAAACTTAAACACATTTCAGCTGTCAGGTCTTTGCAATCAGAATCAACAAGGTTGGAAAAGACCTTTAAGATCAAGTCCAACCATTACCCCAGGACTGCCAAGGCCACCACTAAACCATGTCACTGAGGGCTTTGTCTACATGTTTTTTAAATGGTTCCAGGGACAGCGACTCAAACACTTTCCTGAGCAGTCTGTTCTAATGCCTGACCATCCTCTCAGCAATGGAATTTTTCCCAATATCGAATGTAAACTTCCCTTGGCACAGCTTGAGGCTGCTACCTCTTGTCCTATCACCTGTTAGTGATAGGAAAACAGACCAGCCACCTCCTTGCCCCATCCTTTTTTCACATAGTTGTAGCATGTTAAGGTCCTCCCCTGAGCCTTCTCTTCTCCAGACTAAACAACTCTGTTCACTTAGCCATTCCTCATAAGCCTTGCTCTCCAGGCCCTTCACCAGCTATCTTACCCTTCCCTGACCCACTCCAGCAACTCAAAATGTTACAATTCTCCCTTTTTAATAACAGTAAAGTATGCTAAGTAAGAAACAGCATATAGTACTGAATTACCAGATGTCCTACCTACCTTTAGGCAGAGCAACTTGTCTGTCTGCCTCCACACTATTCCCAAACAGGTAGATGGTACTTGCTGTCCAATTTCTGCCAGGGCGCAGCAAAAACCAGCAACAACCTCAGGACTTCCGTGAGGATGGTCAGGGCTGGGCCTCGCAGCCAGGATCTCTCCTACCGCTCCAGGCAGGGAGCATGGCAGCCTCCAGGCATCTGGAACCTCCCGGGGGATGGGCCAGTGCTGGGCCGGGAAGTCAGCCCGCGGGTCGGGACATGGGCCCAGCTCAGCAGCCACACCTGAGCACAGGCTGGGCTGCCATGTGGTGGGACCACTACTCCGGCAGTGTTTGACCACCAGTGCCTCAGCCCCATCCACCTTGGGCAGGGTCTGCATACACTCAGCGCAGCCCCTCGGGCAGCCTGTGGTTGGGGCACGCCAAACCGCAGCCCGTGTACCACACCGCAGCCCGGCCAGCAGGGGGTGCAGACAGGCCTGGTCGACGTGCGAGGCAAGTTGCAGTTCACGTGCAGGCAACAGCATGGCGGAATATAGGCCTCGGTGGAAGTAGGCATAGTCACCAAAACCTGGTCTGTGCTTATGCTGGCTACAGAGTTACCTGTTATAGAAGCTCCAGTATGGCCTAGAGTCTGGTTGGTACATTTTCTAATGTGCCATTTGTGTAATCCTGCCTGGTATACATGCAATTTTATTTGGTATTTTTTGTTATCTCAGCATTTTGATTGTTACTAGGGTGCTTTTATTATTTATTCTCACAGTAATCACAGATCCCATTTAAGTTATTAAATATATGTATTTGTCAGGTTTTGGGTTTTTTTCACTATGAAGGGCAAAGGAAATTCATTTTGACAGGATAGATTTGTAATAATCTTAGCACTTAAATAATCAAGCAAAGGTCTAATAAAGGCAGTGTGATTTCGCTGAAGTTAATCTGTAATCAAGTGTAGTCCTGAGCTAACTGATCAGGAAAAAAAAATAATAAAAAAAAAAAATCCCTGAACAAGCAACACCTCTCTGGTGTTACACACCAGAGAGGAGACTGAGCAATTCACCAGCATGTTTCTTGTGCTGTTTCAAAATGCAAAAGATAGGTGAGTTTTTTTGCATGAGTTTAGATGGGTTCAATCAACATACTTTGTCTTCTCTTTTTTTTCCTGATTAATTACAGTAAGCATCAAATGCTTGTTTAAGCTAAATCAGCTGCATGGACTTAATCTGTTCTATTGATTAGTACGAAGCAACTGTTCAGCTGATTCTCATTTGATACAACATGGTCGTCTGGTATCCAGATAGAGGCTACACAGAGAAGAATCTCCCTTTGTATTTTGTATATCTTTTTTAAATGGTAATTCATACAATTTTCCTAAGGATTTCTATATTGAGCTAATTGCTATAGACTGCAAAAAATCATTCATGACACGCTTGCATGAATACCTATTGTAAAAAGTATTATTATTATAGCTCTGACTTACACTTATTGCAAAATTAAGTTCTAGAAAACCACTTACACTAATGTGGTGATGTGGCGTCTATTTAAATGACAATTATTCAACAGTTACTTTTACTATAACTTTAAAGACAGAGTATTCATACATGTATTTCAAACTGTCCACTGTTTAACTTAATTGCCTGTACCAGAATATTTAGGTCTAAAATTTCTTTGCTTGCAATTCTATGAAGCTTTAAAAAACTTCAAAGCTTTAAAAATGTATTAATAGATTAACTAAATAGAAGGAAAAGTTACTGGCATAGTTAACAAATAGAAGTAACTGTAAATTTTTATGGACTATTTGTTATAGGTGTAATAACAACACAAGGTCTTCATAGCTGCTGTACTGAAAATTTGCTTAGGTGCATCATGCTGCATGTATTGATAAGTACTTTGAAAAGACATCTGATTACTTAGGGAATTTGCTAAGAAATTCTAAGAATCCATTAGCAGATTCTGACTCCTGGAAAAACAACATGTAGATTACAAGCCACTATTAATGAATTAACATATATTTATCAAGAAATACTAACTGTATTAGTAGGTAATAATGGTTCCTATATTAGGTGGAAATAAAAATAAACTTTGAAGCTGCTAGTGCAGAGCAAGTGAAACCAAAACCACAGCAAATGAGAATTGCCATGACATCTCAGAAGTGTGTTAAAAATGTTTACATGTGGCATCCCTATGACAAAGGAGCCTTAAAAATCAAAGGAGTGGCAGATACAGGAAAAAATACAAATATTCAAAAACAAGACTTCACTCTTTGTGCCTGGTTCATTCATATCATAACGCTTCTTTCAGTCATATCAAATACTGAATAATGTTGGCAAAAATGCTTTAAGACATTAAAACTGAACTTCACTTTAGATCCTGGAAATAAATTACAGAACAGTTTATTATTTTTTTTTCCTGGTTATTGATAAGTCTAATTCACAGGCCATCTCTTGTAATATTCTGACTTTCTAGGTAATCATCTTATTTAGATTTGCTTATATAGCTAGCTGCCTTCCTGTAAGTCTTCAGTGGGGAATTAGACTGGTAATTTAACAGCCCAGACTCTTCCCTAATCCTGTTGATGTATGCCCAATAATTAACAATCTGTGAGCAGCAGCGTTGTTGAATGTCCAAATAGTTTGCTCAAAAAATGATCATTCGTATATTGTGGGCTTAGTGGACAAAATAAAAAATGATTTTTTATTTATAGTTACAATTTTTGTACATTTTATGAGTTAATAGGGTTCAATTAACATTGCCAAGTTGTGTGCTTCTTGCACATGTCTCTGGGGCTTTGGAAAGTTGAGAAGAAAGCTTAATGAATGGTTGAACAGTTATACTGGTACCCTAGTAATTAGAGAGCGGGTAATTAATGTGCATCTGTGGTAGACTCTGGGGAACTGTCAGTGACCCTGCAGTGTGGTAGAAAAAGGAAATTATGAGCTTGGCAAGGGAATACAGCTTTTCCTATTTTCTTAAATTTTAGATTTACATCTGTGTTTAATTAAAAGAAGAAAGGAATTACCATTAACACCATTAGGCAATGAGCTATGATTGGTTAAGGTCCACATGGACTGTGAAACTAATGAAAACTTTGGAGATCAGATAAGATTTTTTTAAATGTCGAAAGGACTTTTCACAGAAGCTACCAGACATTTAGAAAATAAAAATCTCACAGGCTAGAAAGTGGGCTAGTGAGAAATATCTGGGGTTTTGTACAACTTCTACTGTTCCTAATGTATATTTTTAAACTAGAGTGCATGTGAGGAGGTGCTGTCAGTGGGGGCTGCAGGGCAGCTTCTGTGAGGAGAGGCCAGGGCTGCTTGGTGCCACACACAGACAGTTCCAGGCAGATCCAATGGAGCCACCACAGGGCATGGCTGAGCCCTGCAGCCAGACAAGTTGTGCCGCTGGGAACAGGCATTTGAGAAAGGGCAGAAAATAGGAGAGAGATGTTAGAGGGAATGATAAGGTCGGAAAAAAGAGAAGGTGCTGATACCAGAGCAGTTATTCCCTGCAGCCCGTGAATCCTCCATGCTGGAGCAGAGGGGAAAGTGTGAGGAAGGAGAAGCAGGAGAGATGAGCTCTGATGGACTGACTGCAGCTCCCTTTCCCCATGTGCTTTGAGGGATGAATTGGGACAAGGGAGGCAGGCAGGTGATTTGGGAGTGAAGTTAAGCCTGGAAATGCTGCTAGAAGTGGTGTTGCTTTAATGTTTGCCCTTTTGTTTCCCCTCTACTTGAATTAATAATTACATTTTTATTTTTGATTGCAATCAGTTAATTTTCCCCAAGTAAAGCCTGCTATGCCCATGATGGTAGCAATCTCCTGTCATACGTCGAACCACAAGCTTTCTTCCAGTTCTTCCTATTTGCTCCCTCTGCCACACTGAAGGGGAGAAGGAAGAAAGCAGCTCAGTAGGAGCTTGTCCTAAGGAGAACGTACCACAAGATGTTATAATTTTAAATCCAGTGAGGCAAGATCCGTTCTCAACAGCTGCAATTTAGTCTTATTTACCTCTAGCAGAAATATAAAAAGCATCTTCATGAAACATTTAGTTTGTACAAGCCTTGCACAAATTAATAATACTGAAGAATGCTTTTTGAAAGATAGCCCTCACAGATGTTACAGATGACTAGGTAAGCTGATGCACTAGTTTCTAGAGGGATTCAGATGAAAATTGCTTTTATCTCCTAAAGCAAAATAACATTCCGTATTTCACATGATAATAAAATGTATCCTCAGGATAAATAAGTTGTCTCTATGTTTGAAACAAAACACAATTCAATTAGTATGCAAAAGTGAAGTAATATTTTATAGGAACAAGTAACTCTCCTGAGAGTACTATTTCAGCAGATTCTTATACCTATTGTAACACTAATACACCTTAGTACACTAACTGCAAATTAATTCTGGTTGGCCATAACCAACCAGATTTGTAAGATCCATTGAAACGTTAAGCATCAACTAATAGTTAAATCACAAGGTATTCCAAGACATGGTTTTAGTTAATTTAGAAATGCCTTAATACAACTAGCTTTTTGAATATCTGAAACTTTCAGCTTGCTTGAAAGCATATAGATGTGTACATTGAACTTTAGCTGAGCATGTAATTAAAAGGTACCTAACAGAAAAAAAAATAACATATGATCTCAGACATTCAAATTTTAAAGCACTGCAATAAAACTTCAGTTGCATTTATTACAAAAACACTTTGAAATACAGGTCAAGAATACTTAAGGGAAGCTGTCACAGCTTAATTTAAAAGCAGTTTTACTTTGTAAGAGCAATCCAGATGGAGACAATATCCTAAGTTTGAGCATTCCTTACTTTTAATTTTGCTTTTATTTTTTTTAATTGATTAAATACAAAATTTTATGTTTAGGTATATTTCCAGTAAGTGTGAAACAAACCATACCTACAAGCTGGACAGCTGTAATCCAAATTGTCTAAACATAAATTAATCTTGTACCAGAAGGCATGGGTGTTTCTTTCCCCAGAGTACTGCTGTTCCCCAGCTGAAGTCTTCTGCCTTTCTGGTAAACCACAAGTAGAGAAAAGCTGCTTTTGTCTGCCCATATCCATAATAGATACTTCTCTTACTCTAATATTCCAGGGTACTACTACAAGCCGGAGTATTTCTAACATCAAGGTACTTTAATTGTTACGTAAATAGGAGATATAAAAAAGTAGACTGAAGGATTGCTATGGTTAGCTTTTAACCAAAACCTGGTATACCTCTAGAGCTGGTAAAACCCATATTCTGAAAAAGACAAATTGTTCAAGAAGGCCAGGTAGCAGGCCAGGGCAGAGGGAGATCTACAGCAATGTCAGCAGTGAGTTACACAAAAGGCTGTGGATCTTTATGAAGTAGATTGACCTGGGGGTGGAGGGGTTCACAAAAAAATCTTTCAGAAGCTTTACAGTGTCCCTTTCTTTCCATCTTATAAAGTGAGAGAAAAGAGATTCTTAGTTCACTTAACCTGTGTCCGTAGTGTCATATAGAGCCTCAGTATTTTCAACAGCAGCGGAATGGAATGTTTCTAAAATACTTATCCTTCTAAAAGGAAACTTAGCAGCAATAAGTGGACAGATATGGATCCCTGAGTGCACCTACATTAAACATCCTGTTAATAGGAATGGGAACTATCCATCTCAGTTCTAATGTTTCAGATTAACTGTAGACTTTAGAAGAGTAAGTAAAGAAAGAAAAAAGGAAATGGAAAAAAAAGAAAAAAGAATTCATTTAGAAGAAGGTAGTGGCACACAACTTAAGGAATTTTGTTTGGATTTAAGTTGCCATTAGGGAAAAAAAATAGTAATGTCATAAGCAAAATGAAGAGATGAGCTAAACATGCTAGACCACAACACCACAAAAAGCCAACACTGATCTTTGGCCTCATGGACAAGTGGTTAGATAGAGCAAGGGATTTGAGAGTCTTCAAAGCACTATTTAGTAGGTGCTTAAATGAGCATCTAGTCATGATGTTGCAGTCACAAACCTGAAGTTATCTAAGGCTTTCTGGAAGACAACCAGAAATAGGGAAATTCATGGTACCTCAGAAAGCTGATACACACAGCATACTTTGTAAGCAGGAATGCCCACACACTAACAGGATGCTGAGAATAAACCCTGCCTGATCCTGGGATTTAGAAGCCTTAACTACACAAGTGGTTCTATTTACTTGAAATTCTCCCAAGAATCTTCTCGAGTGCTAAAGCTTATATTTACCAGTGTACAGCTTTTGGTTTATATTTTGGTATAATTCAGTTACAGGTGGCGGTGCTGCTTCTGTGAGGTAGCTGAAATAAAACTCCTGTTTACCTAGCAAAGAAGATTGCATACAAAACACCATTTTCCCAGCAGTATTTAATAAACAAAGTATTCACAAGCGCATTTACTGTAGGATTTCTGCTTTACATGGAAGACATTTTCCTGAGTATTTCTGCATGACTGAGTGACTCTGACTTGACTTCTAGAGCTCAGTCTGATCTAACCAAGAGAAAGGAAGAGAAACACAAAGACAAGATGCATTGGAATCAATTGGAGTTAGTGGATCTGGCCACTGCTAATTAGCTGCTCAGATGATACCATGTGCTCAAGTATTTTCTAGTCACACAGAGAGGTATGGAACAATATGATCCACCAGTTCTAAGTAATTACTGATCAGGGTAAAAACTTAAGACATAGAAGTCTAAAGTCAAGAGCCTCTTTCTTTTTTTTCCTAATTGAGCTGTCTTGAATTTTTGCTCACTATCTAGGTAGCAATAAGGGCTTCCAAAAGATGTTGGTTAAAAAATATCTTGGTCATTTGGTTTTGACCACTCATATAATGTCTGCTTAGAAGAATCAGTGTTTAAGTGAATCCATGAGTTCAAATGCAGTATTCGAGCAAAACGGTAGCACTATTCGCTCATAATGATACTTCTACTGTTACTTTTTTTTTTTTCTAGTGTTCCTTAAAAGTATTTAATTAAATTGTGGTTTGTGATTAAAGCCTAAATACTAAAATATTTCTCTCAGTTTATCACAGCTTCATTTGGGAGGTGAATCTAAACAATACTTCATTTTACAATAAATGTATTTATTTATTGTTCTTCAATTTATGGTCACTGCCTTTTAAAAAATACTTACTTTATTATTTTCACATTCAAAAATACTTTCAAAAATAGCTACATGTCCTCAAAGCTGAATCAGGATAAGACAGAGTTCTCAGTATGTGTTCTCCAGGAAAAAGATTGATTCAGGTATTTCAGACACTGTGAAAGTATCTGAAAACTGGAAAATCTGTGTGGAAAAGTAAAGCAAGATACAAACATTTAAACTTCAGAGATAATGAATATATTGGTTAAAACAAAAAAGTTGAGATCAGAATTCTATTAATTGCTTTGGATTAAATTTCTTTTTGGTTATGTAAGTATTTCTTTAGAAGGTATTTTGATACTGTAGGTGGGGACTTTACACAAGCATTATTTGCTCGTGTTTCTATCAAACAGTACAGGGTGTTACACTGATCTTACATGTGCTGTAAACTTTATTCACACTTTAAGCATACTAGTTAAGTTCACTTTTAAGTTACTGGTCTAGATTAAAATTGATATTAATAAAATATTATCAAGCAAATTCAGTTTCAAATTATTTCTGAACTAGACTGTATAAAATCATTAAGGTCTCATTTTCTTAAGGTGAAAAAAAAATTAAAATATATTACTGTAGGGGATGCGGGGGCGGGGGGGGGCGGCGGGAGAAATAAGAAAAGCATTAATGAAACAA
>JANHGB010042791.1:3238-42809 GCA_026283785.1 Coracopsis vasa | reverse complement strand
ACAGAGGTCCTTACAAGCAAACATGGTCACAGAGCAGGGAAAAAAGAGGAAATGTTCATTGCAGCAAAGGCAACAATGGCATGCATGCTACTAATCTCAAATTCTAGCATTGTTTTAATACTTAACAACATTCTCCGCTATATCTGGACAGCAAAAGAAGTTGCAAACTAACCAACAACATTTGACAGACACACTCATGGTTTTACATTTCTCTTTCAAAATACAGATGCTTGGATGTGGGTGTGTGGGCCAGGCTGTCCTTAGCCGAGGAGTCCATGGTGGACCTATGACAGTATCGGTTGGATTTGCAATGGCAGTCACCATAGCGGTGTATGTGTCTGGGGGGGTTTCTGGTAAGTGACTTTTTTTTTCCTTATCTAGCATTTATTGCCACAGTTTTAAGGCTATGTTATTAAATTACTTACATTTCATGGTATAAACAATTATGTATTTAGCAATAGGAGCAGAGTCTGCATCAGAGTTTTGCTCATAAATCTTTTGTGTTCTTGTTTCCTTCTATTCTTTGCATTTGACAAAATTTTCCACCAAATTCTGACCTGAACTACAGTGTGCAAAATTGGCACATGTCTGGCTTTTATGGAAAATAGTCCGTGCAAGCCAGAAATCTGCTTGGTCTTGCTTTGAAAAGTCTGTCAATAGAGTTGATCCTGGACACAATAGGCACTACATTTAAGGAAATAACCATGAAAAGCTATCATTGAAAGAGAGCAGAACGGTTCCTTAATATAACATGAATTCCTATTACCTGAACATCTCTAAACTACAACATTATCCTGCAACTCTTCTAATGCAGTATCATGAAAAAAACCCCTTTATAGACACTAACCTGTCCTGCATTTGCATCTGTAAGGGATATTAATCTCCATTATACAGAAGATTAGAGTTCAATCCCAGCAGGGCAGAGCAGTTGTAGATGTTGCAGTATTACACTTCCTGTGCTTTTCCCATGACAAAGGATTTTGCAGACAGTGCATTTTCTCTGCAAAAGAACAGCAACAGATATTTCAATAGGCTGTGATTATCCAGCATATGATTACTAGTGGACATTTTAGAATATCAGTTGCTATACAGAATTTGTTAGCAAATTCTGTGGCTCTTTGGTCATGATGTTTCATGTTTAAGTATTGCTAAAACACTTAAATTGCACCAGTTCTTTATGGAAATATAAAATATATATAGGCTGCACACTTGGTGATTTTGAGCTCTTATCTAGGAAAATTTCCCTTTTTGTTTTTTCTCCATCTAATCTTCTGTGTCTAGATCATTGTGATCACTGGAGCTACAAAAGAATTCGGGAACATGCTATCCAAAGTGTTCTTTTTTTAAACCAGGACACTATCAATGGCACAGGAACCAAGACTCTTTTTAACTCTCCTATGTCAGCATATTTGGCCTTCAACTAGATTTTTCCTTTCCAGATGCAATGTTAATTAGATATCTCTAATATTATTATGTCTTGTCCTGGCCATCATAATCACCAGGTATTATACACAGGTGGGGAACAGTATCAGGTGTTGAAAGAAAGGAAGATGATTAATTCCAGGCAGAGTTAAGAACAAAAGACAAGACAACAGTTCATCAAAATTCACGAGGGGCTGTTAAATAAGGTGCCAGCCATCTATTTGCTCTGTGCTGAAGAATTTGAAATACAGTGAGGAATTCAAAATTAATTCAGGACTGATGGTACTAGGTCAGAGTTTTGGAACTGATACAAAGAAGGTTTTATCCAGTTTGTTATCTGTGTTTGTCAGTTCATTATGTATCAAAGGTGCCTTGATTTCATAATATAATGACTCGCTGACCTGAAGTGCAAACAAACACAGAAACTGTACATAGAGGCCCTTTCTCCATCAGTAGCCTTTGACAGACAAAGGTCACACTCTTTTAGTTATTTTATTAAAGAAAAAGGCTATTTTTTTTTTTCCAATAACCATGAGGCCAAAGTGAGACTTTACCTGGAAGGTAAGCAATGGATCTGCTATGTCCTTGCAAAACTTAGGGTTTATTGTATTTTTACTTTGGAGTATTGTTTCATCTGTTTATTTGGCAATTTGCATTTCTTAAATATCAACTACATATATTAAAAAAAAAAAAAAAAAAAAAGGCATTCACGACTTTTTTCTGTGTTGATAAAAGATGTTGAGGGAAGTGACTAGCACGTGACACAATAATAAATGTATTTTACAAACTAAAATTGTCACAAAGAATTCCAGTATTACTGAAATCTTCTCCATGTGTGAGTTTAGATGTAGCTACTCCTAAATACCACAGGATATAAAATTCTGTTTCAGCCCTAATACTTTATCAGTTTTCTTATCATGGACCTCTCTGGAGGGTGTAAGAGCTTGATGAAAGCATGTGATGAAGAACTACACACTGTTGTACCCAGATCCTATCTAGGCATAGCTCACCAACAGTCAGCATGAAGCTGGACAGGCCTGACATTATTTTATTTTATATTCATGAAAACTGACTTCCTAAGTAACCCCCAGATGAAGACAGGGTCATAAACATGACTTAAATCCAAGGTACTCCAGATCTGCCTCAAGACGTATGATCAAGCCAGTAACAGTCCTTAATCTTAATACATACTTGCTAAACTGAATGAATGTTCTGCTGCCACAATCCATCCTTCAAAATAAAAAGCCAAAGACTTAAGGAGAGAGAATATGTGCAGAATGATGGACCCTCCCATCACAACCAATAGGGCAGACTCAGGCTTTTTCTAGAAGAGTTCTCTAGAGATTACATAGTGCAGGACAGCAGTTTGATAAATAGCACAGTCTGCAAACATTAAAAGGGAAGCTAGATCTTGGTGGCTTTCCTCCTCTCTGCTGTAATTTGTTTAGGTTTAATTGCAGTCAGGCTATAATTGCAAAACAACAGCTAGAAAAGCATGTACTAGTCTCATGCTCAAAAGCATCTATGTTTTTACAAATCCTTCATCTATTCTCATGTATCTGAGTCATCCATATGACTTATTTTGTGATTCATTTTTCAGGTGGTCACATAAACCCAGCCGTTTCATTAGCCATGTGCGTGACTGGAAGATTAAGATGGACCAAATTACCAATTTACATATTAGCACAACTCCTGGGAGCATTCACTGGAGCAGCTGCTGTCTTTGGGATTTATTATGGTGAGTACACCTTAGACGTGCTCACAGGACAAACTAGAGGTCAGGCAGTCTCTAAGGCCTCAATTTCTCAATGAATGCCAAGCAGGCGCAGAACTGCTCACACAGGGCTAATGGCAGGATTGAAGCTAAAGCCATAAAGAAGAAAAAAGGAAGAAGCATAAAGAGTTGGGGGGGGGGAAGGCTCAAACATTCCAGGTATCCTACAACTTTCGTGAAACATTAATAATTCAGGAAATGTTCTGAAATTTAGAAAAATTATTCATGGGAAATCAGATACTTTGAGATCATGCATTTCTCAGTAAGGATTTTAAATTACTTAATAGCCAGGATATAGGGCTATTCATCTTCCAAGCAAATTAGAAACATTAAAGACCTGATCCAAGTGCCTGTAGGCAAGTATCACCAACATTGTTCATTGAGGTTACAGGATATGAGATCAAGTCCCTCCTGACTAAACATCAGGCCACCCTAGAGAAGCAGCTCTCCAAGGCAACGAACTCCAGGTACAGTGGTAAAGGAGTCACATATTAGAAGGGAAGAAAAGAAGGGGGAAAAAAAAGTTACCCCTATCCTTGAGGCTGTTGATTTTACACAGTGTGCCACAGAAGTTAAAAACATAGCGACAGACTCCCTGACTTATGAATTCACACAGTTGGATCAATCAGTTGCTTCAATCACCTACTCCAAAACTCTGCTTGTACTGACCCAGCCCATCTCCTCCAAGGCCTCTCTCTCTGATGGGCATTATGTCTGCAGACTGTGCTCAGTCTAGGAGCAACAGAGGAAGAATGGAAATGCCCATTGTGCATCAGCTGAGTGCTCAGTGCCAGTACTAACCATGAACAGAAAAACCTTTAGGAACTGAGGAAACTGTTTAAGTGGCCTGAGTTTGATGGGGGTTTTGTTAGCTTGTTTGGGATTTGTAACAGAGAGAAGGGGGAAGAGTTTGTTTTAAGGTTAGTGTTAGAATTTGGAAACTGTGGGATTCCAGAACAGGATTTTCTAGAGTCCTCCTCAAACTAGACAGCCAAGATTAGGGCTGCAGCCATGACGCAGCAGTACGTCAACACTCACATGGGGTTGGAGGTAAATTCACTGTGTTCTGCTAAAGGGTAGCAGTAGGATAGGGAGCTTAGGGCTAGGGTTAGAGACTTCTTGTTAGTCAGGACTGCTGGATCTTCTCATATCCCTATCTCTCCTCAAGACCAATGTTGCCCTCCTCTGTTTCCTATTAATTCCCAAACCTCTTCAGTACTTTTTTTCCTTCTTGCAACTTGTAAGAAGAGTGTCATGCACTTATCAAGGTCCACTGAAAATTCATGGGTAGAAAAAGACATAAGAGCTCAACACTTCCATGTTCCCTATATACAGATATTTGAGCTAGGTGCTTTCATTTTCAGCAGTATGCCTGAAAGAGTGAGGAAATATACATGCTCAACTATTGAACATGAGGCTTTTCTAAAGGTGTACAAAGTAATTCACAGCTGAGTCATTTTCTCTTCCTTATTCTATTTTTTCCCTAATAATTAAATTCAACAAGATAATCTGACACTGCAAATGAGAGAGCCTGACCAACCAAGTAAACAACTAAATGTTCCCTGCACCCATGTCAGTGCCTTAAGCAAAACTAGAAAAAACAGGGGCAAGGAGAAATAGATTTGCCTGTTAGCTTCAAGAGAAGCTAACCATGTTCACCATGACTTCCATGGGAGGTGGGAAGCTGTTTCTTTACTCACAAATATCACCTCATCAATGGATCCACCAGTGAAATACAGGCATAGTGCTTGTTAATCATGTCTGCCTATGCAGATTTTTGAGTGCTTCATCTTAATGTCTTCCTAACATTTCAGGGCTTGCCAAGGCAGCAAATTATTCTGACACAGAAGTCATATTATACTATTTGAAATACACTTTAAATATACTAACATAAAGATACATGTATTTATAATATCTATAAAAATACACTAAGAACTGAAGGTTTGGGGGTAGCATCTCTCCTCACACCTTGGATGACTAGCATAGCAGGGTATAAGGCCCACACAGTGAAAAAGAGAAGGTCTCTCAGGAGAGTTCATTCCCAGAAGTCATTATTGCTCAGCTGTCAAATGGAATAGCAGTAATTCCTGGTAGCCGGGAATCCACAACAGTACAAAGAGGATGGATGCATTTTGGGAAGGCATCGTGTCAAATATAGCACCTCTTACCAGAGTAATGCAACTGTGTTCAGAATCAGAAAATGCTCCTTGGCACTGAGTTTGGAGCAATGAGGAGAGGAAACAACAGCCACGTTTGCAAAGCTGTGATACATAAAAGAAGTACTTCCAGGCACAGGAAGAGAGATGAGACAGGAGGGTATGACTGGTGCATCACCTCAAATCTGTTAACTATGTTCCCAGAAAAAACATCTAGTTTCAGCAGAGAATATGAAGTGCATAGACCTGTCACATGCATTCTAGTTCTAGAAAACCTAATGTTTATGGAGAAGTGCAACCAGGTAATGGCTGTTTTCTATAGATGCCTTTATGGAATACAGCAATGGAACACTTGAAGTCATAGGACCTAATGCAACAGCACATATCTTTGCAACATATCCAGCTCCACATCTGTCCCTCATAAATGGATTTGCAGATCAGGTAAGTGCACTTGCTCTCAAGTCCACAAAATAAACATACTGAGAACTGTAAAACCAAGAAGTAAGAAACAATACATAGATCTCTAACAGGTATGATGAATCCCCCTGTTTCACTTGTATGTCACTGTGTACAATAGCAATGATAATGCAGTGGTCACATTTGAGTCATATTTTACAAGCAAGATAATTTCAAGTTGTTCTTTTCACATACATCATATTAATTTTTGCACTCTGCATGTCTTTAATGCAATATATGAAAGAGGTTTTCCCCAGCATAAATCAATGTTTCTCCATAAACTTCAGCAGAGCTATGCCCATTTACCTCAAAATCCAGTCCATTTTGTTGACCTGTTATTCCTTAAGTAAAGCTTAAGCAGCCAGTTTAACACACCTTGAACAAGTGAGTTTTCTGCTACCACAAACCTCCTCTTCAACCGTCACTTTGCAAATAGATTTGTATTATTTGGTTTGGTTTGTTTTCAAATGACTGAATCTGAAAAATTTTCCCCTTTATTTCCAATCTGTATCCTCTAATGCCACTTATCCAACAGGGAAAAAATGAAGTTTCATATCTTTTACCTACTTCTAAACAATTTATCTGCCCTCTTCAGACATACAAGAAGAAAATACCACATATGTAAATATGAAAAACTAGGAATTGCTGGAGCACAGGAATTTTTCACGTAAAGGACTTGAAGATTGTGCAATCTGGCTTAAAAAAAAAATGCAAACATTGTTTTGAAGTTTTGTAAGAAGGACAATTCTGATTCTTGGATAAGCCAACAGCCTTTTCTGTGAGAGCTTTTTACCCATGGACAGTTTACAACAAAATTAAAATCAGCTGAAATAATAATAATAATAATAAAACCCCCTCAAACTTCTTTAAATCAGTACAGAAATTAAATGCTTTGACATGGCTGAAACTTTTGTCTGCTTCCCCCTAAGTTAATTATTAGCAAAATCGATATTTACAAAGCGTTTAAGCAGAGCAGCACGTCCATCAAAGTAATGCCAAGAAAATTTCCTTTATCAGCTCAATTAGCATCTGCAATACAGAGTTCATGTTACAGTTACATGTGCAATCTTAATTTAGGTAATTCCTAATGTTTTAGCGGCTTGGTTTTGACTTTGCAGACTTCACTTTTTCCTTACTTTATGCAATATCTGGATAAAGTGGTGCATACTTAGTCTAATTTATCAGTGTAAGCTACAGTCACATAAAACACTTTGATATCAATGTAACTGATTTCATCAGCATAGCAGAACTACCAAAAGTCATGTAAATGGAACTGCTAATTTGATAGGGAAAAAAAACCTAGAAACAAAGCATCAGATGTCACACAGGAGAGACAAAGTTGTTGCCTCTCCCTCACTTTCCCACAATGTCCTCAGCATATTTCTGATCTTTTTCTTTCATTAGAGATATCAAAACTTCTCCTTACCATGAAGTAGAGAGGCATAGGGTTCTAAATTTTGCTACTCTGTATAGTAGGGTCAATCTAAATACTAGGTCTAAGCCAGCACAATCCACTGAGCTGCCATAGCCCCTCTTTTCATTATTGGAAGGAATCTGCACATATTTATTCAATATTTTTTTCTTTGTATTGGGCAGGTGGTATCAACAGCTGTTCTTCTTCTGGCTGTATTTGCTATTTTTGACAGCAGAAATAACAGTGTACCTAAGGGCCTGGAGCCAATTGCAGTAGGACTTCTTATAATTGTTCTTACTTGCTCCTTGGGAATGAACAGTGGCTGTGCCATGAACCCGGCCAGGGATCTAGGCCCAAGGCTCTTCACAGCCATTGCAGGATGGGGGATGGAAGTATTCACGTAAGTACGCCTGGATATGAATAAAACGCTTTTGGCTAAAATTGCCTCCTAAGAAAGTAAGATCCTGATTCAACATGGTACCAAGTCATACTTTATATACATATAGGTAATTCTTTGCATACCAGAAGAAGCTATTCATGCACTTTAAGCCAGACATCTTCTAGGAACTGGGCTTTATAAAGGATTTCCTGCTCCTAAGGCAAATGAAACATGCATTATCTCTAGTATCAATCACTGTTTCAAGCAGACCCTTCCCAACATATTAGAGATTCTGAGAGGTCACTGAAAATGTAAGAGTGCTTTCTTTTCTTGTCCTCCAGCTTTCAGAAAGAAAACATAATAATCATCATGAGGAGTTAGGTGGAAGTATTTATTGGGTGCTGTAAAAAACACAGACATATCAGATTGATTTAGTCTATTATTACTACTGAGTTACTGCAGAAATATACAACAATCTAAAAGCCTGACTTCCTGCCTGGGAGCAAAGGAGTGAATAAAAGAAAGCTCCCTTCATTTTCCCACATTTCAGAGCACACTCTCAAATCCCTGTGCATGGACGTGCGCACGCACACACATGCTCTTGGCTGGCCAAACGCACAACTAATTAGTTGTGCATCAAATCCGCAGCTTACACATATCCAGTGTAAGAGGCACCCTGGGGTATCCAAGTCAGAGTAGTCTGTCATCAGGAGGTAGAACTTTTGGTTTATTTTTGTATGGTTTGTTTTTCCAGTTATTTACAAGTAGGAATCCCCAGAAGTACTGTAGACCACTAGAGAGCTCTGGTTAATAGAGATTTCATTTTAGCTACTTCACCAAGTACAAATAAGCTATATTTATTTAGTATGACTTCTATCTACATAAATCACTTGCCTTAGTAGATGAAAGCAGCAGCAAGGCTTTTCTTGTACAAAGAAAAGCCAGGCACAGCACAGCAGAAATGGGCACACAGCCATGCCATAGGTCAGAGCCAAAGCTTGGCTATACCCAGCTGCAGCAGGAGGTCAGCTCACCAGCCCACTCATCTCCAAACTCTTCCTCCCTGGCAGCTCTTACCACTGTACCATTAGACTGCACTGTTTAACAAATAGCAGCACACAGAGTGACATTCCACACTTGGGATTCTCCCCTCTCATGCCTAAATAGTTGTTAACTATGATGTTAATTACAGTGTCTTGTGGGTAATCTGTAATATTCTGAAGTTAACTATGACATTGCTGAAAAGGTTGGAAGCCTGATTGTACTGTGGTCAAGTTACAGAATACCTGAGAACTCCCCTCCTCCCCAAAAGTAATTTAAATTACTCATTTAAATTTAAGAAGTTACAAGAAAACTCCATATCTGTACCAACACATACGTGCTCTCCCCTAATTTAGTTTTAGGATTTATATACAGAGAGGAAATGCATCCCCGTGTAAAGACCATACCAGAAAATTTTAAAATGGGAACATAAAAAAAAAAAAAAAAAAAAAAAGAGATTAAATCTCAGGTCATTGCCAGAATAAATTTACAGCAGTCTCAGGGATGTATAAATTGAGGAAGAAGTCTCCCTCCCTGCCTTCAGTTATAAGGCTACAGCTATGACCAAGTTCAAGAGAATGATACAACAGGATTACATTCTCATCTACTTGCAGCACAGATTCAGGCGGGAGTTAGGAAGAACATGAGCTTTGTTAGGTAGCTGAAAGCTCTGGAACAGTTACAGGCCATGGGAGAAGTTTGATTGTAGCTATGATCCTGAACTGCCTGAGGTTCTGCTGGCGTTACATATGCATGAGAGACTGAAGTGATGCAGCCACAGTTGACAGCTCGACCTTGGATGTCTCAGCTTAACTGGAATTCACAACCTTGAGACAGGTGCTCAAGCTGTCAAGTAAAAGGCACGGCCAGGAAATGGGACCTAAGCATGAAACATCCACAGTGATATGAGGGGAGTGCTGCACAAACTGAGCACTAGGAAGTATGGAAGAGACATTGAATATACATTGGTGTGAAAATGGAAACATCTCACAAGGTTGACTGAGTCACTCTGTCCAGGTCAGCGAGTGCCCCGACTGCTCCCTACAGGGCAGCCAGGGACCACCAAGAAAGCCTCACTTTGGAACAGATCAGATACAGAAGCATCAGATTCTCTACACCCTGATCCCAAGCAAATGCTCTAAACATTGAGGCAATCAGTTCACAGGGAGAAAATCCCCTCTATCCTTCTTTGTGCTTGCAGGTCCAGTAAATTCTGGTTTTATCATGTTTTCAGTCAGGGAACAGTGACTAGACCATAGGAGAGCTCTTCTGCTGGAGCACGGAGTTGTCCAGAGCACAGGGAGGCAGTTGAGCAGGGTTTGTCTAAATGTTCCTGTTAATACATTTTGCACAAAGGCACCTACCTAAAGGAGCAGTTTCCCCAAGAATCAAGCAAGGGGACACAGCCTGTGGTGTGTTTTCCATAGCCAGAGCAACTGCATTCGTTTTGGTTAAGAGCTGTCATTAGAAGCTGTTCTGACCCATTGCAGCTGGAAAGGCAGTGACTGACCAGCACCCTAGAGAGCACCATTTTGCATGTAATAGATGTGGTTAACACTGTGGCCAGTTCCTGCAAAGTGCTCCTCAACCTGTTCAGAGTAGCTGTCACAGATATCTCTAATGATGAGGACAGTTCCCAACCACTGACTTTAGAGACCTAAATGTTTCTAATTATTTGCCCTAAAACCACAGAGATAACTAGAAATCTCTTAATCACATGCTTAATATTCTAGGAAGCTTAAGAGAAGTTGTTGGTAGTGCAGTTTTGTCTGCAGTGAGAAAACAGCCAGAGCTTTGAGTATAAATACCAGGCTGGATTTTGACATGCATAAGAGAACATGAAACAGCAATGAGCAAGTGAGAAACGGCTCCACAGAACAGTATTTCCCACCAGCTTTTGAGGCTAGCCATAGAATGTCTCACCCCTGGTTTATTAGGGGTTCTGTAGCCCCTTTGCCGAGGCCAGGTCGGACCTGCACTGGTAGAAGTGCGGCATCGTGCAGACTATGCTCCGAGCGGACCTGCGGCGGGCAAAGCCCAGCAGCCGCCGGCGCGGTAACGCTGACACCTCGTGGCCGCGGCTCTGGGCACCAGCCGCCCGGACTAGACGGAACTGCACTTTGGAAAGGGTCGGGACACTCACCTATTGTCTGCACAGGCAACAGACAGAATGGCAAAGCAGCCTCTGAAATACTCTGCACCCTTCCTTGACGGTAGAACAGTAGCCACGCACCTTCCACACTGCTGAATGCCTGAATTATCCTGGCATTTCTTATAGCAAATAATGTTATCTCACCATCCTGCAGCAGTTGGCTAAGTGAGACATGTATCTGCAAGTCTAAAACGGGCCAAAGGTCTCAGTCCATGAAGCTCATACACTCTAGCTTCCTAGAAATTGTGGCAGTTCGGCCAAGTGCCGCTTGCCAGGCCTGTGCACTACCTCCACCCCTTCACAACCAGCTCAACCCAACTGCAAAACACCTGATGATGGAAAATGCATAGCTGAATGTTTTCCTGCTAACTCAGCAGCAAAGCTGTGTGCTTGGGCAAAGCAAGGGTGTAAGGGACCTAAGGTTACTTCCAGGAAGCTATCTGTGCTTACCACAAAGAGTTCTTGCTTCTGTGTCAATGAAAGCGCATTGTGTATCATGGAAACTCATAACTCAGCTGTGTCCTGATCTCATTTCAGCTTTGGAATCAGCCTCCATAAAGACTTCATACCCATCATCTTAGCAGAGGGCATTTGTAGTGCAGCTGACAGCAGCTGCTGCAAATACAGGCCATGACTTGGAGGTCATACAGGAGCCAAAAAGGCACACGTCAGTTCATGGGACAAGCACAGATAAAAACCTGCCAAGAAACACCTTCATTATACGCCCACGTACATATGGGCACAGAGAAACACATGCAAGTACTTGATACAGCTTCTGTTGTGCTGAGTAAGTCAATAAAACCTTAGTCCATGCTTGTTCCAGAAATTCAGGGGCTCAACCTTTATGACTCAACAACAAACAGATCTATAAACTCAGTAGAACAATATGAGGAGTTATTTTATATCCTCAAGGCAAAATATAAGTAATTCCAAAGGCAAAACATACACATCCAAGGCATTTCTGAACAAGGAATGACATTAGCATCAATAGGGCACTGTGATATTAGTCCTGTTCTATTCTTGTGTTGTGAATTAACCACAAATTCACCTATGCATAAATCTATACAACTGAGTGCTGAATAATTATTCTTACAATTTAAAAGCTCTCCTGGAATTTTAAAAGTTTCTCTCACAGATGAATTTGTCCCTCTGTACTTCTGGGAGAAAAAGTTATTTCTCCATTTTCAATATGCATGAAATTGAGGTGGCTGGGTTTTCACTGCAGATTCACATATTCAATTAATACAGCATGTTATCAAATCAAAACACCTTCATGCACCAGTACAGTTAAGAAAGGCTGTGCTCTGAAACCAATACTCAGTAATTTACTGTCTGAATGTGGACCTCTGGGAAAGGGAGAACAAGTCTACAAGCCCAAAACTCCTGTATAAAGAGGCTGTTATTTTTTGTTTTATACTGCTTAATGGTAAACTCGTTTCTTTAAAAAAAGTTCATAAAGCTACACATTTAAAAATTAAATCCTAGCAATTGTGCAAAGGGAATGTAAACAGTTCAGTGGATCCAGTATGCCAGACTTGCTTCCCAAACACAGCAATTGCAGAAAAGAGTAAGTTTTAGGTGTCTGAAACTTCTAAATGCTTATTTACCTCTTATTGAAAGACCCCACATTTCAAATACAGAGATAAGACACAACATTGTGAAATTTGAATCTTGATCACTCTAATCAGGTATAATCCACTTTACAGTCACTGTGTTTTATTACATTCCTTAAGGCAAATATACTCAAAATCAGGTATAATCTATTATACTTGTCAAGAGGAAGACTGTATATACTATTGCAGTAGATCTCCATGCAGATGACATAAACCATTTCTGCAACATACATTTGCATTCATCACTCCTGAAAACCTACGCATGAGCATCTGGCAACAGCATCAGTCAAGGTTGCTGTGCAATAGGTATGTCCCTGTTCATTTCATTGCAAGTCAATGAAGCTCATTTTCCACAACGGAGAAATTATCCCCTGCCCCCAAAGCACACATGCAGTAGAGAGACCTGATTTTCTAAGCTGCAAATACAGCATGTAGACCACGCTGCCTGGTGCCTGGTACTTAGCATTTCAATTACAGCATGGGCAGGACAGACAGGAGTATCATCCTTATACAGAGAGTGAGACTAAACAGAAAAGTCTACAGTATAGCCAGTGTCAGGCCACCCTATTTTTTTTCACTGCCAAATATAAGGTAGGGTGCTCACTAGAGTAACAAAGAACAATAATTTTCTTTTTTTCTTCTTTTTTTTTTTTCCTCCTTACAGAGCTGGAAATAATTGGTGGTGGATCCCTATAGTTGCACCTATGCTGGGAGGCATACTTGGAGCAGTGATCTATATTGTTTTTATTGAAATTCATCACTCAGATACTGAGCCAGGAGAAGAAAATGACATGCATGATAAATACGAACTGACCAACATGGAGTAAGAAGTGAAGCATTTTGTTATGCAGTTTTTATGCAAATGATTGTTTGGACCATTTTATAAACCCTTTATGCCTCAATTAGAAATTCACATTTCAAAGGAGAAAATCCAGACAGAAGTCAAGTTCCCAGCTGAACTCTTCCCATGAAACATCAGGCTGACCACATTCAAAACTGAGAACTTGGGGCCAGAATGGGTAAATTGTTCTGTTTCATATGGCTTTCAGATCAAATTCTCTCCTAGATGAAACTAGTGAGATGATGTACCGACCTGTTAATTCCACACATGATCTTAATCATGTTGCCTAATTACCTGAAAATAGATGAGCTATTGTTACAAAACTGCATGCATATTAGTCAATTAGTTCAGTGCTGAATTAATGGGCAAGAGCATTACTCACTTCTTATAGCCATTATTTAAGAATAGCTTATCTGAAAATTAAAAATACACTAACATCAATTGAAGTAGTTCTAAACAACTTACTAAATTTTTATGGAGCCACTAATTGAACAGCAAGGAATGAAGTCATCAGTGATGAGGTTTAGTAACTCAGAATATGATCACAAAAGGTAGAAATTGTGTGTTATAAGATCAACACCAAAGAGACAAAGCTGTAGTTCTGCACATGTTCTTCATAGCAGTAATATTCAATTATTTTTAAACCATTTATTTGACCTTAAAGCTAGCCAATATTAAAAGCTCAACCTAGAATATTAACCCAAACCTCTTCTGCTGTTCTTTCTGGATAAAATTCATTCCTGTGGAGAAGCACCAGCAACAGAAGCTTATTCTGCTCAGAGGTCAGCACAAGGCCTGTCTGTATATGCCTTAAAGAGGCCTGCTGCTGATGATTTCCAGGGGGGTCGGGGAAGATTTCATCTGCTTTGTGGGAGTAATTTCTATTTTGATAACAGTAATTAAAATTAGAAACTGATCTCAGAACTAGTCCTAGATCTGAAGTCCCTAAGGAAGGCCAGCTCCACATCAAAGTTCTGAAGTATGGGCTCTCTCTCACTAAAACTAAAGTGAAGTGGTTGGATATACACCACTTCCTAAATAACCAGCCTTGAAAAATGAATTTATTTCTGCTTAATCATTGTGAATTGAATGTATCCAATTATATCAAATTCATTTCTAATATATATTCACATATATGAGGATGGGCGACAAGGCTGATCGTGAATAAATAGACATCCTATTCAGTGATGCTCCTGAGCTATTTTCATGGAAAAACTACCAGTTCAATTAACTCATTTTAGGGTGTTCTTCCCTTTGTATTCCTTCAACTCTGCTTCCTAGAATTCCACACTATTTTCTGATTTCACTCCTGAAGGAAGGAACCCTTCATGTTGCCAGTAACAGCCTGTGCTCTTTGGTGAAATACCCACAGAAGCAGCTTGGGAAACACTGTGGTCAGAATCTGCCTCAGCATTTGGGCAGATCGGGCCTATGTCACTGCATGTCTTTATTGTGCTCCCATGTATGCCTCCCTTCATGGCAGTGAAGGAACAGAATGAGCAGGTCAAGCAAAGCTTTGCCTGCTGCAGCAGAGAGTCAGATGATGCTGTATACTTGAGGGAGTGTAATGCTAATTTTGTTTTTGAAGAAACTCAGGTTGCCCAGAGACCATATCAACCCTGTGCAAAATGCTCATTTGATTCAGCATTTCTCTGCTGTGGGTTAATTATTGACATAGCTATTCCCATCCATGTTTGACTGCATTGTGTCATTATCTGGAGAGCCACAGTAACAAGAAAGGAGGGTTCACAGAATCAGTCCTCAACATGAGCAGAGGCAAACGCAGGAGAATCAAAAGTACAATGTGGAAATTATTCCTAACTGTAGACTTTATATTGGCAGCATAGTCACCACAGTCCATCTGGCCTGTATGTTGATAAGTTGTACTACATATAACAAGAGGGTGTGTAAAAGCAATTGTAGAAGAAGTCTCCTTTTGCTCTCCCTTGCAACAAGTGCTGTTCTTCTGCCCTTGGTGATACCTGGCAGGAGCACTCTCAGGTGGCTGCCAACCATCTGTGTCTGGAGAGGGATTACATAGGTAGGAACAGTCAGAGGTCTGCCCCCAAGTCAAAACACACTTACTCTTCCACTGACACCAACATCTAACATGGAATATCTGTGCAGAAAATAGACAGCTGATTAACCAGAAGTGACAGATTTTGTCCAAAATGGTAGTGGCAAGTTATCACTTATTGTGCTAGAAATTTGCAGTAGGCTTCATATGCTGCACAATATTGCTCCCTTTAATACACGATGGAAAACATGGGGAAAAGCAGAATACAGGTCAGGAATGAGAAAGCGACAGTTTATTTATACAACCTACTGAGTGACCAGCCTATATGCGCTGTGTGTCTGTGCATTAGCCAATGTACAGACAAGCTGCATATTTTCTCAAAATTCTCCTGATCACAACAGGTTCTGCCTGTAAATCAACATGAAATCTTGTTTCTCCTACTTATACCATTCTTGTGCATTGAGTTTCTGTATAAGTGATATTTACTTACCTGAAATTACCAACATGCAAATTGTAAGGAGCAACATGCTAGCATGCAAGCATAGGGATATCTAAAATATACTCTCAACAAATTGTCAATTCCATCTTTGCTTTAAGAACTTATTTTTAAAATTTATTTAATCATTCAATGTGCTTGTAAATTCTCTGAAGATGTGTGGCACTAATACCACAATTCATACTGACTTTACAAAAGCCAGAATTCACTCAGGAACAAGGTGTGATGGACCTGTCTCACATTTGACATAGTTTACATTTGCAAATATAAGATTTAATTCCTGCTTTAGGGACAAAACTCAACTGAGTCTTAACTACAGAACTAGTATCTCCCTAACATAAAGGGAACAATAATAATCATCTCATGCCTTACACAGACATCATGATCTGTTTTGTGCAAAACAATAAAATATTTTTACTTTGCATAAACTGTAATTTTCTAATATCAAGTGATATTTAGTGGTTGCGTTCATATTGAATTAATATAATACAGTTGGCAACAAGAAACATGTTTTACAGCTGTAAGATGTTCTAAGTAACGAGTCAGTAGTAATCAGGCTTGATCATTTGAAATGTTGCAAACTTAAGCAACAATTATTGCTTAACTTTCTGACTAGGTTTGTTCTTTTTTGGGCAATGTGCTTGTTCGTTAGAGCTATACTTTGTGCTGAAGTAATGTGGAGAGTGCTCCTGTAAATAGTACTGAGCTGAGGTTGGTTACTTCATGTTGTTTCATCGAAGCCAGTGGAATTACTCACAACAGGATGCAATAGAGGGAAGGATAAGTGCTCAGAGAATCAAGCTCAGTGGATGGTGGAAACTGTACTTTCTTGTAGTTTGGATCTTGTAGATCCAGACTGTGGATCTGGATGAATGTGTTGTGGTTCAAAATAAATACAGTCAATCCCTAGTAAATGCATTCCAGTACTATTTTTATAAAAAAAGTCTCCCCTCTGGCACCTAAGAACATATTAAGAAATAAATAGCTGCCTATTATGACCTACAATTTTTTATAGCCTTGTGCTGGAAGAACACATTGACTAACAAGCTGCATTCCCAGCGTGGAGACCCTGTGGCAGATTTTGTGGGTCAGAGAAATGCTCACACTTGAGTAATGGCCACTTCTGGGCCAGGAAGCACCCGTGCCAACAGCTAGAAGGCCAGACCCCTCGCCTCTGGACCTTCTGTTCCTGTCTGCAACGTGCCTACAGACACTTTCTGCCACAGCTTTCTCACCACTCCAATGACAGCCAGCATCTAGGTGGGATGTTTTGCCTAGAGCTCCTCTTCAGGGATTACTTTTAAGGCATGCATATATCACATAAGATTTGGCCTACAGGGCTTAAAAAATGTCCCAAGCTAATTTAGCTATCTTCTACTCTACAGATTTGTAACAGGGACATGCTTTGCTTGTTTCATTTAAAAAAAAAAAACAACAAAACAAAACCCACAGGAAAACCTGTTCTGTGGGGACAAGGGGATGAGGGGAGAAGGAAAGAGCAGGAGCTTCAAATTTACACAAAAGACAAACCAAACGAAACCAAGCCCCAAAACCTAATAGCCTCCATCCATCCCTAGGACTCTCACCTTCCTATCAGTCTGATTTTCTGTTCTTCTTTCTCCTACCAACACTGTGCGCTGTGCTGTGTCTATACAGTACAATAGTTCTCCAGAGATTTGAATACAGCACGCTTTTCCCAATTACTTCTGAATCTTAGAAAGTTCTCATGAGAGCAAATTCCAGTTTCACCTCACATGCTTAGTTTTTGGCAGTTACTTGCATTTTTCTCCACTGTTCCCACCAAACAACCTTGTGCTGGAAAATACAACAATTAACTGTAACTTCCAGTAACAGATGCTCTTTTTCTGTTTAGTACAATTGTTGTTGCATAACATATTACTGCTTTCAAGCATGTACAATTTTTAAAGCCTTCCTTTTTAAAACCACTATTAAAAACAGCACAAGATCATCCAGAAAAGCATTTTGTGCACATCAGTCAGTACTTTGGATTTTTATCTTCTAGTTTGCATTTACAGCTTGTTAAAAAATAATTATAATTATTGTACTGTGAATGTTAGTGTCTTTCTGCATATTTGCACACTTTAATGATATAGTCTCAAAGAAGAGAGTAGTAGGTAAATATTTTTAGCCACACATGTTTCATTGTATATTTCAATCAGATATTAAAGAAATCCATATAGTGAGACATGACACATTTACATCATTTTTTCTTTACTGACTACAGCTCTCCTTCAGAAGGTGTTTCTGAGATGGGAAGCATAAATATTCCAGCACTTTAAATCAGCTATGATAAAGCTTTCTGGCCAGATGATGCAATTAGCTCCTTTTCCATGACATTAGTAGAGGACAGACTAATACAGTCCTTCATTGCTTCCCTACCTAGCGACTGAGCAGTCTGCTTTAAATTATTAGAAATCAAGCTTCAGAACCATAGAATGGTTAGGGTTGGAAAGGACCTTAAGATCACCTAGTTCCAGCTCCCCTGCCTATGGCAGGGACACCTCACCCTTTAACACTTTTCCTTTTCCTTTAACACTCTGAACATTGCTTCAACTATCCATAAGTCAAATCAGGAGGTAGGATCCTGCTGTAGCTACACTGACAAATAAAGCAATAAAAACTACGAGAGAAAACTTCAAGAGCTGGTAAAACAATACAAGCCCTCTTAGCCAGAGGTCAGCCAAAAACCTGGTTGATAAACGCTTGGTTACTTCAGAAAAGAGTGTACATTTTACTGGGGAACACAGAAATAAAGCCAATAGTATTAAGTAACACCATCAGAAGATGGTCTTTTTGTTCACCTGTCAGAAAACTCATCTGTCTTGGATGCAAATTCTCACATTTTCAGTATCAACAAGAGAACTGGTACAGGCACATTAATACTAGTATTTCCTCAGCATTAGGTACATAATAGTCTAATAAGCGAAGAACACTTTCACACCCTCAGAAATAACAGTACTTTGTTGCACTGCACAACTCTTCTCAGGAAACCTTGCCTGCCTTCCAGTTATTAACAGGGCTCTGAATGAAACAGCAACAAAGCAAAATATATGGGAACACTTGAAAAGTCAGCATCTGAATAGAAGGAAATGAACAATCTCAGCCAGAACTGAACAGATGCAACACTTTCTGTGGTATGACCAAGGCATCAAATAACAAACATGAAGCCAAAGAGGCAGCACATGCTTGGCAACAAATACTGCTAATTCAAGGAGTCTGGTGTTTTGTCAATGCCTTTTAAATAGACTTACAAAATAAATTGTATTTGAGAATAAAAGGACTAAGCCATAGCAGTGTCATTTTCCACAGTAAAGGAACAAAAGTTATTCGATGATTTGAACACTTGCAGATTATTAAAACAGTAAAAATACCCAAACCAACCAAACAAAAAACCCCACAAAAAAAACCCACAACAAAACAACAACAAGGAAACAAAACCCCCCCAAACTAAAAAAGAATGCAAATCTCAATGGGGAAGAAGGGAAACACAGTGGTAACTTTCCTTAATTAATTTCCCTGTGAACTATGCTACAGCCCTTCACAAGAGCCACTAAGGACCTTTCCATTAAAACTGCACAATACCAATACCAGAATTGTTTTATCTTCATTTCCATCTCAGATGTTCAAGGCATAGGCAACTAATGGCTACACACTGCAGAGAACGTCTGCTATGTAACTACTCTGCAACCTAAGGAAGAAAGCCTGTTTGGCTTCAGTGCAAGAGAGGATTTCATCTCATACACGTGTAATCCCCAGTGGGTTCATGTTTTCAGGCTACAGAAACAACACATGTTTTTGGAGATGCTAGCACTGAAGAACAGCTTTCAGAAGCACAAAAATCGAGAAAGACATGAATCCAACTGTCAGATTACTAAAGAATCCCAGGAGATAAAGCAAGTGCAAAGGCTACTCAAGCAGGCCTTGGGGGAAGAAAGCAACAGCAGACAAACCTTGACTAAGAAACGCATTGCCTTCACACCTACAAATAGTCTTCACAGAAGAATGACTCAAACACAGGCCATTTGCAAACATAACGCATATGCAAACACTGCTAGCACTTCTGAGACTTCCAATACAAGAAAATACGATGGATATGAATATGCAGACATTTCAATCTGTTCTGTCACAAAAATACAAAATAATAAAAGCTACAGGATACTAGAAGCCATTATAAGCCCCAATTGTTATCACAGGTGGATCTTTAAAATTAGAGAAACACCAGAAACCAAACACTAAAGTTTTAAAACTAAGAACAAAAAACAACCTAAAATATTTACCATGCCTACAAGGGCCTTTTTGTCTTCCAAGTATTTTACCTGGTTTTCTAGTACAACTAGCAGCAGGCCTCTGGTTCTCTCTTGCTCCTTTCTTGACTGTGTGCCACTGGTTTTTCATATCCATTGAGCACTAGGCCTCATCCAAAACACTCCATTTCCATGAAGAAAAAAAAAACAAAAAAAACCCCAAACCAAACAATTTCAAGATGTCTTTCAAAATGCATATGGTTCCATATAACTTCAAGATGTATACTGCTAGTAAAATGGGCTTCTACCTACTCATCTGTCAGTTGCACCATTTTCCTTGCTTTTGATCAGATGCACTGCTTACAGCAACCTGGCAGGATGACAATTACCTCAGTAAGGGAGATCTATATGGGATTTAGATTTTCCCCAAGGGAAATCCTAGAACAAGAGGCATAGATGAGGCATCAGTGAATTTTCTGTTATACAAGACTTACCCTGAGAAACTGGGTAGTTAGTTACACTGCATTACAGGATACAATGCATAAAACTGTAAGGATCAGCTTGTCTTCCAGATTCTAAATGAGAAGTGTTTGAGGTTAACAGAGCTCTTATTTGTACATCTGGTTTCAGGTAGTTTCATTAGAAATTCGAAAGCAAGAAACAAACATATATCCTTAAAACTATTAAGTAAACTTCACAGCATAGCTATCCTCTCCCCTAAAAAAGCTCTTTCCAGATGTAAAAACTTCACTCTACTCCCAAATAGAAAGTGTGTACAGTTTATAAAAATGAAAAGCCATAAAGAACTCCTATGATCTGAGACTTCCTGACGGTGTTTTGATGTTATCATGACTAAGATAACCATGCTCAAAAATACTTGGTTTGCTTTACTTTCAAACTTATTTTTCCTTAACATCATAGCCTCTGGCTATGAACTTTGCTTCTGTCCTAATTTCTCCTGTTGCTCTGTTCTAGTTCCTTCAAAGTTTGGTTGGAGGTGTGTGTGTGGATTTATCTTTTTTGCTTTTTTTAATAAATACAAATGCAGTCCTTTCTTGTGTGCTTTTATTTGGTCTGATAATAAACACATCCTCCTTCATGACCATCTTGCTCCTTGGAAATGCAACACGTTACACACCAGTTGAGTCAGCCCTAGAATGCTTTATCCCACGAACCTTCCTCCTGCAGTGGCTTTGAGAAGATTCTTATCATCAGAACAGTCCTCTTTCTACAGAACAGTTTTATCGAAAGCAACATCTAGCACAAGGGATGCAGTAGTACCCCAGCTTCACCGTTTCAAGAGTAAGAGGATGGCTAGCCTACCTAAGAGAAGTGCAATGCTGACTAAAGGCTTGCTATAAAGGTCAGACAAAAACTTAGAAACAAACATTCTATTGTAACAAATGCAGCGCTGAAGCAAAAGGGGGTACTCCAGGCATGTGACTCCTCTGCCGGGAACCTCTGACCAAGGGACATTACAAGTACAGAACAGGTGAATATAAGTTGTTGTTTGGGTGTTTTTTTTTCCCTCAGAATATCAACACTGCAACACCACCTAGAATACCATCCATCAGTTATGTATCGAAAGCCACAGCACTAGTAAGTTTTAATCATCAGCTCCGTATCAACAGTAGATAACTTTATTTTTTTAAAACAAAGCCTACTTTTCAAAAGTTTGATTTGGACAGGATGCTCTTTATCATCATTACTTGCTATATTATTCTTGAAGACTATGACACAGTGATATAAATGCTACAGAAACATATTCTTTTGGTGTAAAATATATACAGTAAATGTCAGGAGTATGACAAGGCCACATTAATTAAAAAAAAATCTGTCTTAAATCTGTCTTAAAATACACAGCCTATGTCTGTGCTTTATTAAGCTGTTGGCTTATTTGAATATCTTAATTAGAACATTTTTCAAATGTTAACAGCTTGTTTTCAGAGTTGGCTTCTGTAGCCAGCAGCAGTTTAAGTATGAAACAGAGCAAGCAAAAGTAATGCAAATAGGGGATGCTACACTTAGGTCACTCAGGGCTTCTGTGACCAGATGGGGAGGACACTGATTAGATTTTAAGGTCTGAGTGCAGGTATTTTTTTGTTTTATGTTTGAATGATACTAAGCACAATGATAAGTCCTCATAGGATTGAGGATGATAATAATACAATATGCAGCTTCTCCATGCTGCCCCACAATAATCCTTGACCTTGAACTTAACCCTTTATTGTAGGGGAGATATATTAGCCTACACCATTTGTGCAGTCCTTGACCTCTCTGCCAAGACTGCCAATAAGAGTTTCTACTGAATGCTGAGCAAGATGGCTGGGTCATATGACTTCCAGTAAACCAAGGTCAACATACTCTAGAGTTAGAGAGGCAGATTCTGGCTATTTGTTACACAGAGAACGATTTAGCATAAGCTTACTAAGAAAAGTAACCACTTCTTTATATTCAACACTGAAAACACAAACCTCAGTTATATCCAGAGATATAAAATCCTTGTGTTAATTACACCAATAACTGCAATATTTGACAACTGTAGTATACTTGGAAAGGTGATTCAAGCAGGACTACTGTGTTCATATCCCATTACCAGGCTCAAAGTGGCCTAAATTATATTGTTTGTCTGCGACTGAACTACTTTATGCTGCTTTTGGACACTATGACTAGTATCTCTGGGGAGTATCATGAAAAGGTCATGTGTATCTCACAAGACTATCCAAAATCCCTAGATTTTTAATAAACACACTAATCAATGCTAAGTAGCTCACATTCCAGCTACAGTTCTATTTTTAGGTTATTTGTTGTACTTATATAAAAGAGTGTAATCAGTTTTGAAGTATTTTAAAGACAGAAAAGAACAACTACCTTTGTATGCAAGAGGCTGTTGGGGAAATGGGCTGCTTTCGTTACACCACTAGCCACCAGCTAATGGAGCTGCAGGAAGGAGCCAGAATGCAGTAAGGTGACCTATACAGTAACATGAGCTAAAGGCTCCACAGCGAGCTGGAAAGCTCATTGTGAAGCCAATTGGTTGGTTTGGCCTCCTGGGAATCTTAATAAAAACCTTTAAAGCAAAGCAAGCACACATTATTGAAATAGCACACTGGAATATCTCATGTCAGCCATAATCTGATCTAATGGTTTACTCTTTAGTCAATATCTGAGATCTTCCTAAGGATTACTTTTTCTTATTGCAGTGTCAAAGGGACAAAAAAAATGACAGATTTGCCCATGAAAAACAGAACAGCCCCTTAAAATGATTCCCACATCCTGAATACCGCAGAATCCAAGTTCTCTGCAAAAGGATGATGAAAGCCATTAGCATTGCTGTGACAAGGAGGGATACACAATCTGTAATAGCTGCAGAAAAACTGCAAAGGCATTGTGAGTTTAGCATCCAAGTTATGGAAATCTGCACACTATTCTTCCTCGAGATTTCTTCTGGAAAAAAACCCTTTCCTATGAACCCTGAGTAATGCTCTCCTGTGCACCCACATTCAGAACAGACTACATATAAATCAGTAATAAAGCTTTGCAGGTATAAAGCAGGCTGCTGGCATGAATGAAGTGTATGGAAGCACAACTGCTTAAATGCCAGCTAAGGCCAAAACTTTGGGATCTACCAAATATGTATTAAAACAGGGCCTTCAACCAGAATTACATTTTTGTGATTTATTACAAAGCTCCAAAATAAACCAAAATATTTTTGTTCAAATTTTAAAAAAGATTCTATTTCAACTGTAACAAATTTGAATTTTCCCTCTTCTCAGGAAAATTTCTGTTTCTCAGCCTCTGAAAACAACAGAATTAAATGCACACGTTGTGTGATATTTTAAAATTTCCCTCTATTAATTTTATTTCTTCCTGCTTTGCAAATTCTGCATCTTCTTATTATTGAAGAAGTTTTAAAACAGTAGAAGAAACATGAACACTACATCAAAGACAAAAAGTTTAAGAGATGTCAATGTATTGACATTTTCTAGTTTCCAAGCAGTTTATATATAGGTGTTACAATAAGGAGTTTCAAGAGCCCAGGAATTGAAAATCTACTCCAAACAAAAGTCACTGGATTCAACAATAACACATGGGCAGAAAATATCTTGCATAGACCAAATAGAAGCAAAACTACATAAACCAGGCAATAGAGAGAGATCACTTGGGCTGTATGTTCTTAACCCTTGTCATACTAGAAGAACTATGAAGACTAGATGTTATCAAAAGATTTGATCATACCATGGCAAAGTGCAGTCTAATTGTGTAGGCTACTACTGAAGCTATAAATAATGTATAGTCTTAATACCTTGCCCAATGTTGCTACAAAATACCATTTGATTTGTGGGACTAGTGATTTTGAATCAGAGCAATGTTTCCACAGTAACATTTACCAAAAGAGAATTACAATTAAGCATATTATAAGGAAAAACAAGATAACAAGTTCATTGCTTAATTACTTAAAAGAAAATTACGTTTATACCAAGGATATAATGAGAAACTAATGAGTTCCCAGGATAGCTGTAAATAATGATACATTACAGCCTGCATGTGTGTTTCAGAAGTTCTTTTTGTTTTGCATAATGCTCAGAGAAACACTTAAAACTTATATCAAATCATGTTCTCACAAATTTGCCTCAGCTTTAATAACAGTGAATAAAAGCAAACTTACTCAGAGCTTGAAGTACACATAAGAGTACAAAAACATAGTCCAAAATTCTCTAAATTCTGTAAATCATTAAAAGTAAGCTTATCTATGGTTTGAAGTTCATATATTAAAATGAAAACATAGTTCAAAATGCTCTAAAACGTGAGCCATACCAAATGGACCAAGCATTTCCAGATCCAAGACATGCATTAGAATTTTTAGGTTGCTGAAAAATCTCCCTGTCCATTTGGAGCCCACTGGAGGGTCACAGGTTTTGAACCACAGTCATGGTGAATTGACTAGGCCTATATTTACTATATGAATTACTACTGCACATTAACTTAGGACTCTATTCCCACTGAAAGCAAGCCCACTGATTTTAGTGAATTTTGAATCTTCATGGGCACACAAAATACCTACCCCTTTCTCTATCTCAATACTTTGTAGGAAATAACTCCATTTTCCGAGGGATTCATACATTTAATGGCTAATAATTACTCTCATACTAGATTAGTTTGATCTAGACTTACAAGATATATTTGCATACTTCAGCAGTTGCCCACTCACAATCATAGCAGCTAAAATTATGTAGTCAATGTTTAACCTGTTTATCTCATGGTAATAGTCAACACAGTCAGCAGCAAATAACCCATTAGAATGATGCGCTTGAGTCAAACTCTTTGGAAATGTGTAACATTTAAAGGAGATGCCTGCGCCTTTGTTAACAACCCAGATTTAGAAAACTATAAACAAGAGAGGTAAACATTTTTAACAGCTAACCCTCAGCAGACAGCCCTCATTTGAAAGTAATTTATACTTTCTATAAATGTTAGCCCGTAAAGACCTGATGACATGTTGTATTTAGTCTCAGTGAAACATGTTGCAGAAAATCTTGACACAGTTTACTTAACCCCTCTCATATATGTAAACCATATTTGACCTCCTTCAAGACACTTTCAAATATATTAATCTTTCCCATCTGGCAAAAAAAACCCAGTCAGTACTGTCAGGATTAAAATTTGATTATAATTTGCAGGTCTTTAAGAGTGCAAAACCCAGAGATATACATACATTAAAGAAAGCAGTCAATTCACTTTTGAAACATAAATTATATAAAATTTTATGTCTTTCCATAGCTTGAATTTCATTTTTAAAGAATAGCCTGTAGCTTCCTCTCAAATTCCTTCAAAGTCCAGACCACCAACCAACCACTGCCTGTTCTACATGAAATGAAAAGTTTATGAAAAGCTAGGACTAAGCCTTTAAATAACCATGAAGTACTTCAGGCACTGAGTACTTTTCAAAAAGCATACCTTTTATCTGAGGGCACTTCTGACAAGAAAACACAGATGTCTCCTCTATGTTGGACTGCACATGTTGCAGAAGACAAGCAAAAATAGAAGAGTCAGATGCCTGATAAAGTCCATGGAATCTGCAGAGAAAGACAATGATCCCTAAAATTACAATTGCTTATAGTAAGATGAAATAAGGCTCAAAAGCTGACTAGTATTTCAGAAGGGCTGTTAAAGCCTGCAAACAAAGGCAGAGACCCTCCTCTCTGCATTTTCAGGCTGAACAGCCATATTTGCCAAAAGGCAAGCAAACAAGATTCAGCTGTGACCAAAAGGGAGCAAGAGAGAGAAGGCAGGCAGCCAGATGACTTGGAGAAAACATTCTCCAAAGTTAAAATGCTAAAGTCTGCTGAATACACATACCTGTGTCCTCGGGTAACCAAGAAGGATTTCTTTCCTAAAAAAGCTGCAGTTCCCCAAAAACAACACCACACTTCAACACACCTGGCTGAGGGCATGAGCCTGGCTCCCCAGATAAAGCTTCACCTGCGGCTAAATAGCATTACCTGCACCTGAAGTGGCTAATTAACCACTCGGCTACTACCTCCATTTTGTCTCACTTTGGGGGCTGGGCTGTCCTGTGGTAATTTTTGTGTTCACCTAGTAAAAACATGCAGTTACTTGTTGCTACTGTTTATAATTGTTGATTAAGCAAGTGGAGACTGAATGATAGTTATGTTCGTCTAGTATGTGACACTTCTCAGCCCCACGCTGGTTTCAAAACCAGTGTCACAGAGTAAAAGCTCTCTGCAAATACATCTCATGTCCATGAAAACTTCTTTTCCTGAAACCTAACATCTGCAAACGGCCACGGCAATGCCTGCAATCAAAGAACAAACTTCCTCTCTTGCTATCATCACTGTGGCCAACTTAAAGGAAACTTTATGATACAAACACCAACTTTAGATCTCAGTTTTGTCTGTCTCAGTGAATCTGTGCCCTTAGACACGGACTCTGACCTCTGAATCTACCCAAACCTTGCAGACATAAGCCAAAGCCCCAGGTCAACAGAACACAGATTTAGCTTTACATCAACCTGACTTACATTGTTTACCTAAAATTTCCAGAATAGGAATGGTCTTCAGAAAAAAAAAAAAAAAAAGATGAGATTCAGTATAAAATACTATGCCTTCATCTGGCATCTGAAGATTTCACAGAGTAGAAATCTGGACAATGTCTTAAAAGAATAATAAAGATTAACAGTTCAGCATCAGACATGGAATGTTCTGCTGGGACTGTGTTCACGCCTGTTGCTCTATGTTTCAAATTAACTTGATTTTGGAGCAATGGATGCTGTCCAAAGATTTACATAAATAACAAATACAGTGAAAAGTACAGATTTCCTGGAGTGTTTTAATTTAACATTAACCAGATGCATTTGCAATAAAGGGTGAATTAAAAGTCTGGTGCCTTAAAGCAGGGAAACCATTTACAATTGGGAACTTCCTATCTGAAAAGAATATGCCCCAAGAGGTTCATATGTTGGCTTGTAACTATTCCACATGGCCAATATTTAAAATGCTTTTAGCCAGGTCAAGCCCTACGGTACATTCATCAGTCATAGGTATGAAAATCTGGTTATTAGGTTCCCCAAGGAGTATGTATTTATTAAGTGTTCACATTAGCATAACCTGCTGGGCCTCCTCAGGCACAAAGTCTATTGAAATAAACAGAATTCTTCCTGGAGAAGGTATCCTGAAGAAGGTATCCATCTATTTAGTTAGCCATCAAGTACTCTGATAGTTCACTTTGCACACAGATCTCACAGTGCTCCACAGTGGTTGGGAGCTCTGGTTAAATGGGAAAGCAGAAGTAAACTGTAATTCATACTTGGAAGATCAGAAGCAAGAGCAGGGCCTGGCAGAGATGCTGTTGGGGGCCCAATCTGATGGGTCATGCTTTCGCACAAGGACAAAGGGAAAAACATTTCAGTCAACAAGACTTTCAAGGGCAAAGGTAGAGGTAGGGATGAATTTTCAAAGAGATACAAATAGTCTGGTCCAGGCAGGCGTTACTTTGGAGATTCACCTTTCCTTTTACATAGCTCCCTATATGTGATTACAGTTTTGGCACCCTCCTAAATATTTTCAAATCAGACTAGTCAGGTTTTTGCACAGAAAGTCAGGACATTATACACTGAAAAAGGGGCAGCATATTTTAAAGTTCATGTAATTCATTAAGAACCAGTGACCTCATGTAAAAAAGAAATATCAGAATTTTCCATTTAGAACCCATTACAGAATATATTTAATAATGGGATGTAGGCAAACTGTTTCTTCTCCCCTCTAGAAATGCATGAGAAGTTATTCCAATACAAAATAATTTCATCATAACCTTAATTTGAAATTCTGGTTTCTCAGATTATACTTTCTTCTGTTTAGCACATTACCTATATATCTTACCGGTCTTGCAACATTTACGCCATACACTACATCTTATTTTCATCATTCTGGCTTAGTCCATGTGCTAGAAAATAGTTGTTAAATGTTCCACTACAGGATTTTTATACTTGCTGAGGTTTAAGGTTGGTTAGCACAAATATTTGAGAGAGTTTTCATTACTTCTGGTGTGTTACTCAGTTCCTTTGTTAATTGTATACAACTGGCCAGCCAATATTTTTCAAAATATGTTTGAATGCCCTTGGATTCATACAAAATCCAAGGTAATGTCTAGTGTGGGAGCAAAGATTAAATTCTAAGTCCTGCCTTGACATTTTAGGTGTAACCTCATTTCCAATGAAATATGAGACACACATCACATAAAAGCACATTTTTCATAAAAGCTTCTATTTTAAATTTCATTATTTAGTATTTCATAGTTAAAAGTTGGGGATCAGTAAGTATTTAGCACATACATGGACAAGAGAACAAACATTCCTACACATCATTTGCCAGCTGCTACACAAGCTGTTGAAATATTTCTGCATATAATTTTCATTGTTCCATGTTGGATACTGAAAGCTGGACATTCCTCACTACAAAATCACTACAAAAGTAACGTAGAGACAGAATTCTACCATGGAGGACAGAATTCTTTACTGCCCCTCAGTATGAAATTGCACCTCAAATGCTGAAGCAGAAACTTGGACTCCAACAACTTACTGTTCCCTGTCAGCCAGGTTGGTTGAGACACATTGTGCACTAAAGCCATCTTAAAAGTATACTTGTCAGATTCTTTAGGTCTGACTTTGTGAACTATGTAACCTACATCTGAGGTCCCCAAACAATGTTAAGATAAGATGTGAAACATGAATGTTCTAATGAAGGATTATTTTTTTTTTTCCTAAAGTTTTGCACTGCTCGTGAAGGATCTGTAAGATTCTTTCATCCTCCAATATAATATGAATTGCAGGGTATGTCATATATATAAGAACATTAAGATGAAAATGTAATATATGTAAAGCATGATACTTTAAAAATACGTGTTCTAATAATTTTAATGCTATATTCTTGGAGACAGCTGTTCATACAGTGTGTGGGAAGGGGTTTAAAACTGTTTATGTAGATATGGCTTATAAGTCATTCACACTAATCTTTGCTACAGGTGCTCTATGAGATTAAAATATCTGATAGATGAAATCCCTTAGATTGAGCATATAATTAGTATTATTCTGAGATTACAGCTCTTCGACTAAATCAGCAACCTACCAAAAGTCAGTGAAAGTCTGCAAAAGCATATAGACCTGATTCTGTTTTCTTCTGCAGTGTGATATATCAGGAGGAAGCCCAGTGAAAACATTAAGGTTGCATTACTGTAAAACTCATATAAGTGAATGGAAAATCAAGGCGATATTTCTACTGAAGTGGGTATTTTTCTTTCCAGAATGCATAACCTTTAAGTTTCTGACATGCATGTGTGAAATAGCAGTGATACCTAATATTTTAATCCTTTGATCACATCATGAATCTACACTCTCATAACAGAATAAATGTCCACAAACACACATGTGGATATTTTCTGATGTCTGCAGAATTCAGAAGAATGAAAAGTAGACAACAAGGTCCTGATTTAAAGGCCATTGAAATAAATGGAAACATTCATATTCCTTACAAATGAAACGTTTTCCATTTGAATTACAGACATGGAGTAAGAAAATCTGATCTAGCGTGGCCTTTTGTAGATTACCAGTGCAGCCCATGGCAGATCTGTGAAGAACTGGGTGCTACTTCTCCCTAGGTGACTTGGAGCTGTCTCCTATGGCAAACAAGTACTGCCCATATTTGAAGGGTCATAGGTACTTTTTGTTTGCTCTCCCTGTTTGTTCTGTAATGCACATAGAGGAAGGAAGATGGAGGCGTTTCTGTAGGCATTGGGAAATAACATGAGCTACAGTGGTCTAAGAGCTTGCTCCCTGCACAGGACTCCATTCACTTCATTAAAACTGCACACACCTAACAAACTGATCCTTGGGCCGCACCTTTCTAAATAAAAACCCTTCCTCACACACAGTGTCAATCAGCTGAACGGTGATGCAAAGAATTTTCCAGGAGATAAACTTTAAAGGAATGACTACATCCTCCAGCTTGCCTTTTTTTCTTTTAGAGAATTAATTACTTGAAATTCTGCCTACTGAACTCATTCTGCTGTCCCTACACTTTGAGACAATTGTGTAACCATTTCACTTCAATAAATTGATTTCTTAACAGCCAGCTAGGAAATCTCACAGCCCATTATGAACTGGTCTCTTATGTAGAACCCAGATTACCTGGAGCATCAGGTACTGATTTAAAAACAGAAAAACATCACAGTGCTTAGTTTTTCAAATTTTGCAAGGCTGAGTTACAGCTCCAAAACTCAGAGACCTTCTTCAGAGGCAGTCTCAAAACAACAGTGCTGCTCACCAGAATGGGAAATACATGCCCTGTGTTTCAGAGGAAGGGGGTACCATGTTTGCTGAAAAGATTAAATTAAAAAGTCTTCAGTGAAGACAAGACCGTAAGTGGCAGTGTGGCTCTGGCCTATTCCACCTTACAGAGCAGGCTTTGATCTGCGCTTCACAGAACAAAAGTGCAAGTATCTCTGAAATGCACTTGAGCCTCTGCTGGTTAAAAAGCTCTGAAATGTCAAACAACATGTTACATATGAACAGCAAATTCAGCAAGATATAGTCATATTTTGAGTTGTTTATCTTTAAGAGCCCTGGTATATCCATCTTCTGTGTAAAACTGCTCTTAGCAGCATACAAACTTCGGTGTTCCTGGCAAATATGACTTATATTAAGTTGCCATTATTGAAGAGACTCAAAGCTGAGGAGTGGACATAGAATGAAATAAAACCTAATAAAGATACTGTATATTCGAACTAAGGAGCAACAGACATTTCAGATATTGCTGAAATTTGTCCTATTTCAGCACCTCATGTCACTAAATTCTACTCTTCTTGTATTCCCTCAAGCTGGAATTGTTTTTAAAAAACTACTGTCTTTCAAGAAAATATAAAAAGGGAAGGGAAACTTTGATACACCGAGAAAATGCCAAGAGCAGCAAAATTTGTGCAAACAATTAATAATGAAAAAATAAATATTAAGCTTTAATAAACCTAACCCTAGGAGAAAAAAATTCAGCAGAATATAAAGGTTGGAGGCATTCCCTTTCCTGGCAGCATCATACTGCTCTGTGCACTGGTGAAAGAAGCACTATTGTTCCAGGTGTCTATCAGTAGAGCCATGTCAGTCAGTGTGATCCTGATTGCTGGCTGATGCCCCTCCAGTTTATTTGTGTAAACAGGACTTTGGCCACAATCACTACCTGAAACACAGATCAGCTCTATTGTACTGGTACACAGGACATGAAATGCTTTCATTCCTGTGTGCTGGTGTTCTTAGTGAAGCTACAGAGAAAGGTGATTGGTTATGTTGATTTAGAAAACAGGATACACAGCATGACCATGTTAGCTTTTAAAAGGTGAAACGTGCTGGCTAACAAACGCTATTTGTGCACATGTAATCAGAAGTGTTCTCTCCAAAGTCTTCCAAATGCACCACTTCTGAGAAAGACTAAATTTAACTGTTTCAACAATACTTGCACTTTCTTTACCTTTAGGCTGAGCAGCAAAACAGCTTCTCCATCTCCTGTGCATGATCAACTCAATTACCTGCCAGTAGAAGACTGTTTTTATAATACCTGACTTTAATGCTAAGTGTTGATATCTTCACTTATATTTTCCACCTGAAAATGGCAAACATCTTATAAGAACTGACCTAATAAAGCACTTCTGGAAAGCTACACTGAAACAAAAACTTCTCCGGTGTTGTGCCTAGTTTGCAGATAGAAAAACTCAAGCCAAGAAGAATTAGGTTCACAGAGTTTGTCAGCCTTAAATCTGGAATTAAAATTTAGGGTCAGAAATCAATGCCCATGGACATAGATGTTAGTATTTCACAGACTGCAGTGGGACCCACTTCTGCTAGAACACGATTTGCCCTGTGTTCCAGGGACGTACTGTTCTCTGAGAGACAAGTGCCAGCTAACAGCAGAGTTTTAAATAAGCCTGGTTCAGGTATTTTCTCTTCAAAATTACATGGCATTTGCCTTTATCGGCGCAGCTGCATTGGCTTGAACTTTACAGGCAGTGCAGAGCCCTGCTCTGGGGCCGACCTCTGGGAGTTCCAGCCATTTCGCTAGGCAGCCACTAGATGTCACTTCATTCAGAGCTTTTCCTCGTCCAGATTTCATTCATGTCAGTAGAAAACTTCTGAATTTCGTTCTCATTTAAAACCCTTTCAAGTAAGAACTGGTGATGCTGATTAATATTTTACCAAATTTAATGGATTATTCCATGTTCCAGAATCTGAGCTTTTAAAACACCATAGCAAAGGTTAAATGATCCCCTTTATTCAGAAACTGTAAATGTTGTCTGAATTTGCCAATCACATTTGTAATTTGTGATCAGCATTTATCTAATTTGCACTTCTGCTTGTTTTGTAATTCTGTTGCAACTTCAGAATACAAAACTGGGAAATGCTTGGCCCAGGGCACGCAGCGGCCACATGGCTGATGAGTGTGGTGACCTCGGAAGTAAAACACGAAGCCTCAGCTACCAGTTCTCATTTTTCTTTTGTTCAGTTCACATGATGAGTCAGAAATGAGGTGCCAGAGAATGATAAGCAGAGAAATGAACAACACCCTGACAAAAAAGCAGTGCCACTCACAGAGCAGATGGTGTCATTTTGGCCTGCCGTTAAGTCACAGAGATGCTGTCAAGTGCAGGATTCACGGTTTAAAAGCTCCATATATTTTATCCTCAGAGTGATAACTCTCAGCTCTCTGATGCTTTTGACTTTGAACTTTGACTAAAACTTCACCCTTGCAGAAGGTGACCCAGTTTGAAAAGTGTCTCCTCTACAGCCAAACGCAAATCTTTGCACAATTTTGGTACCAATATTAAAGAAAGCTGAAATCAAACTAGAAATAACAATCAGGAGAAACGTGAGTCCATCTGACAAGGAGATCTCTAACAATTTCTTTGCTTACCCTACAGTACAAGGAGTATGCTTGTTTTCTTTAAATACATCAGGGTGAAGGGTAAAAACCTGAGCAGAGAAGCAGCTACAAAAAATGTCCCCACCTTAGAGCAGGGGTCAGCTGAGAAATCAGAAGGCTTCTATCTGGCAAGCCAGTTAAGTTCCTCCCAGGAGAGTGCAAGATGTAAGAAACCTCACTCATTATTAAGCAGACTTTGATAGTTACAGATAGGAGAGAGATAACACAACACAAATGCCTGCAGTGGTCCAGGGGCATCATCTAGTCTGTACTTTTCCCTGACGACAGCTTAGCCACCAGTATGACGGAGACATTTATTACTAAGACGTGGGGCTGGCAGACAACCAAAACATAAATTATTTGGAGAAATTCTATGGGCTGTAGAATATCCAAAAGACATGCAGAATGAAGAGATCTTATGTTGCTTTTATGGTTTATTCCAAAATGTTGTGCACTTCAAAGAAATGACTATGCTAACTCTCACAGGATGTTAGTTCCACCCTAACAGCTGAAAACTCCTTTCTAAAGACTTAATTGTTTGTCTGCCTCAGTTCAGCTGATTATTCTAGTTTCTAGTAATTAAGATTGCATTTCATGATTTTTAGCCTTACTAATGTTTACAGTTTTGTCTGCTACAAAACATATATTTGTCATTATTTTAATTAAATTACTCACAAATGGCATTGGTTCCACTTCAGATGTATATATAACAAGAACAGGACCAAGTAGAAGTATTATTCATCATAAATTTTGATGTATTTCTTCTGTTAATTTGAGATATATTGGAGATTCACATTAGATGCAAATCTTTCTAATTTATCTTTCTTCTTCTTCAAAAAAAAATACTTTCTTCCTCAAGCTAAAACAAGGATATAATTCTTTATTCATCTTTACACCTCATTTCAGACAATTTTTTCCAGCACTGCCATGGTTTTGAAAGCCTCCCTGCCCAGATGCCTTGGTGTGCTGCAAAACACACTGAGAATAATGAGGCGGCTGCTTTTCTCCTCAGTGCTGCCACATGTACGTTGTCAGCACTGCAGTACAAAACAAGATTATGTCGGATATTCTATCCTGTTACAACGCCATCCAGAGCACACCCCAACATATGTACATTTTCATTCTTCTATATCGTTCCTTGCAGCCAGAAGATTGACTGTTCTGATCACACAGTTGTAAAGCAATAGGCCAAATTCATCTGTCCCACTGAGGCCAGTAGGGCTTATCCAATTTACACTGCTGTAACTGAGCCATTTCAAACTCACACTGTGGAAATAAAGCAAAATTTGGCCCATAGTCCAAAAGGCAAAATGTTCTGGAACATTTTCTGTCCTGCAAATTCACCCTCTCACTGGTGCAGAATAAGTTGCCATGCTTGGGTGTACTAACCTCCCCCCACAATAGCCTGCTTTGGGGGACAGAAAAAGAACTGTAGCAAAGCTGCAATTAAAAAGTGAGTTCGTGCCTTAGCTTGTTCATTTATTGAACAGTCATTTATATGACTGGGACAGAGCATCAGAAAAGCTTCCCACCTGCACAGACAGAATGTGAAGCAGCGATTTACTGTTCTTTGAAAAGTGGGGGATGGACTGCCATAGAAATAAACTGAAGTATGATCCAAATTTAAAATAACATGGAAAGCTACATCTTGAAGGGCTGAATTTGAAAGTGTTCCCTTTCCTTTCTGAGCACACACTAAAATGCTTTCTGTTATAAATAAAACTGTACTTTATTTATAAAAGGAACTTTTTTTGTTCCTTCTTCCTCCTGACATTCTCCTTTCCAGTTTAGGTCCAAGTAGTTGCAATAAAACCTCCAGATGCAACCCAAAGGACCAATCTAACTGGAGAATGGAGATCAAATTGCTTTGTTGTGGATTTAGTCAAAAGATTTGCTCGTCAGAGTTCTTACAGCACAAAACACAGCGTTCAGATACAATAAAGATGGGCTTTAGCACAACATTAATATGCAATGGATCTATGGGAACCTAACTTGCCCGTATAATTGAGGTGCCATCTAAAATTACTACACGGTAGTTGAGTTCTTTCATTAAAATTGATCATTTTCATTGATGGTGGCTTGTGGGAGGGAGGAGAGGAGCAAAAATCATAGCCATCTCTAAGGAATAAGGGCACATACACATTTACATGAATCGCGTAAGAAATTACAACATAAAGCAAAATCAATCCAGACATCTACAAATTCTAGGTAACACCAAAATGTAAGGCAGACTCTTCATCTTCCTGATACCAGGTTATTTCCACAAGTGATGAATGAAATGTACCTTCTACAATGATAACTTATTCATTGCATAATTTAGCTGCAAAATCTCATGCATTTGTCCATTCACTTTTCACTTAGCAAGGCAGTTATTCTGTTACCTGCTCTCTCCATATATTCCTGTGTCCAGTAACCTTTGCTATTCCACTTTTGTACTTGTTGATAATCACTGTGATCAAGGATGCTAGAAGCACCTGTGGCAACCTGCATGAAATTTAGCATAGAAGGAACATCTGAGAGCCCTAGGAAGAAAGGGGTCTGGGGCCAACAATGGGGAACACTGGTTCAAACACGGGAAATTTGTAGAAAATTAGGGAGAACAAATAGGAGAAGAGCTGTCAAATCTCTGTTTCTCAGCTATGTATTTCAGATACCTTCTCTTCTGATACAACTGGAAAGTATGGATCATTGCTATTTGCAAATCACATTCTCTACAGGCTGGAATTCGTTTTGGAGGGAGTTGCCAAAATTCAACCTTCTTTCCACAGATCAGTCATCATCAGATCATCTTCAAATATTTGTATCTTCATTTTTATGACTGTTAAAATGTTTCCTCAGTGATTAATTAGGCCCTACATATTGACAATCAGAGTTTGCTGGGTAGTACTTTATTCTATAATAGACACACTGTTGAGAAATCAGGATGCACAACTGAAAAGGAATTTTTTTCACATTTGCTTACTAATCCTTGTCTCTAAACTGGAGAGGCATTGGTGGATGGACCACTCAATGGATAAAGAATTGGCTGGATGGTTGCACTCAAAGAGCTGTGGTCAATGGATCAATGTCCATATAGAAACCAGTGACAAGTGGTGTCCCTCAGGGGTCAGTGTTGGGACCAACACTGTTCAACACCTTTCTCAGTGACATGGACAGTGGGATTGATGCACCCTCAGCAAGTCTGCTGACAACACCAAGCTGTGTGGTGCGGTCGACACACTGGAGGGAAGGGATGGCATCCAGGGCAGGGGGGCTGTTTCCACAAAATCACCATCTCTTTTCCCTCTTGTAAAGCTGACATCTCCCTGCTAGTGGAAGCATTAGCCATTTTGTTCTAAAAGTTGCTACAGCCTGTGGTTTCTCAAGGAAAAGTTACTTCTGTTCTTTCTACTTTCTTTGTTGTCTCCCTTAGAAGAAAACTACATAGCTGTTATTTGTATTTGCTTAAACAGAGGAGTGCCTGAACTGAAGGAAAGGAGCATTCAGTAACAAGCATAAAAGGATTCAAGGAGACAGCCAAAGTCACATGGCCTGACAGGCTTCATGACATTCAGTCTTACAATGCTTGTTTCTTTTATCCATTGCTTCTCTTGAAATTTTTCTTCAAATCACACACAAATGAACTTCCATCAGTTCACTGCTTCTAGGAGGGGTTGGTGTGAAACGGTTGCTAAGACCTCCTGTTATTTAGATCTGTTGTCTCCTGTTCTGTTTTGATGGTGGGACAACAGCCTTCAATTAGATCTGTGATGTGAGCAGCTTTTGCAGTCCTCACTCTGCTACAGCCTGCTGGTTAAATTATTTTTTCAGAAAGCTTATGGCAAGTTGATGACATATGAGTGCATTGAAAGGTCAAAATTTGGCTCTTGAAGTCTATGGTAGTAACAGTTAATTCTTACATAGTGCACTGCAGCTATATAAGTACTTTACAAGGGAATGTCAGTATTAATCACAGAAAAAGACCCAGATCCATCTCAGGGCAAAGCTGCCCGGGCACACAATTAAATGTTTCTGATATTACCCAGTAGAGAGCAAAGAGACACTCTTAACAATTCTTTCCAGTCTTCATGACACACATATGCTATGACTGTTGCATACTCCAATGTGTCTTTTCCATGAGTTATGCTTTCATCACCTAGCTAAAAAAAACACACACATTTTTTTTTCAGGCTTTGCATAATGATTGGTCACTAGAGTTTATTCAGAGGGGGAGGTGGGAGTCTGATTAAAATGGGTGGAACTGTGAGCCACAGCAGGTGTGTTTCAAGTTGAAAACACTCATGCAGGTTTGTGGTGCTCAATTGTGACAGTTTCATTTCATTAACTGAAACCCAGTGAAGCTTGCCAGGAACAAATAAACTGAGCAAGGGTATCAATAGGTATTTCATTGACAATCCACTAAGGAACACCTCATGCAAAATACTGGTCTGTTTTTTTTCCAGGAGGAATAACAATGAAGTCTATTATGTTGTCATTTGTGTGCAAGAACAATTTTCCAATTATCAGTCATGCACATTAAAGGCTCTGTAAGATATATTATCAGCAGTGTGTGGGAAGGATGGTAAGCTGAAAGAATGTACCTGTTTATGTTTAAATACCAGCAGTAATTGGGAGTTTTCAAATTTGCTCATATAAATTTGCATTATGATTTATATAAGTGACAATACACACAGCTAAGGAGATTTCTGCAGTGGCCATATGCTGGTTTGACAGGACACAGAGAATATATGGCTAGACAGTACATGAGAAATTTTTACAGCCTCTTCCTTTTCTCTCTCAGTTTCTTGCTCCTGTATTGAGAATTCTGAGGACACTTCAATGTAAGCTGATCATAAAGCTCTGCCTCCTATTATGTGTACTTTCTTTTAACATTAGTCTATCTTTTGCAGCTTTATATCCCTTTCACAAGTGGAGTTGGCCTTTTGCTTTCTTGTTTGAAAAACAAGGGCCTCTCTTCTGGGGGTAACAGGGAAAAAAGGTAAAATCTTCCAATTGTCATTAAGGGAACTGGAAAGAGCTTCACAGTGAATGAAGAGCGCATGCAGACTGAGACTTCAGTCCAACTATCTGCTATCATAATAATTTTGATTTGGATATGCAGTGGTCGCTTGAGTTATGCTGAGTATTAAGGTGAAGGAGAGGATTTCTGAATGTATCTCAGTAGCCCTAGGATTAGTACATCTGAACTGTACTGCTTGCTTTGAAGATTCTCTTTCTTTTTACCCAGGACACAGTCTTGCACTGACACCTGATTAGCCCCTGCAGCAAGCGATTACCAATTGCCTGTAGAAGATTGCCAGACTTGCTTCATATTTCTTGGACATTTAAGGAAGTGATTTTTTGATTGCAGAGGACTTGCACAACTTGAATAGGAGCAGTGTGCAGTCATAGGAGGGTCTGCAAGGACCAAATCAGTGTGGGCTTGCAGAGCAGTGCAGAATTTAATGGTGTGGTGAGGGACAGGTGTTAAGTGCTACAGAATTAATCCACTTAAATGGCTGACTTTGAGGAAAAAACACGCACCAGTTGTTTAAGTCCAGTTGGTCAAGCTTGATCCAAAAATCAAGGAGGAGTTTTTAAATGGGGCTGTTTCTTCTACACTAGCATGAATGAGCATCTGCAGAATCAGGACCTAAGCATATATCAGTGAGTTTTTCATGTGCAGATTACTGACTAATCCAGAAAAATCTCATCCAGAAGAAAAGTAAATCTTGGCTTTGCCACAGGCTCTACTGTGACCTAAGGGCAGTCATTTTATCTTCTCTGCTTTTGTCCCCACTCTGTCAAATGGTGATAAGAGCATTTTCTTATCTTACAATGGAGTAATGATGATTAATATTAAGGATTATGACATGGTTAAATATTGTGGTAATGGAGGCTATTAAACACCTTAGACACTTCTATTCATTGGCTGCTTTTCTAAGTGAGTTATTGAGCATTTTTAATTTTCCTAATATTTAAGTATATTTAAGGAAATTAGTTGATTAATTAATAAACACTGCAAAATGTCAGTGTCAAACTGCTTTGTTTTCTGTATTATGTAACTGGATGGTTTATATCTTTATCT
>JANHGB010042786.1:2354-19235 GCA_026283785.1 Coracopsis vasa | reverse complement strand
TGGCCTTGAACACTGCCAGGGATGGGGCAGCCACAGCTTCTCTGGGCACCCTGTGCCAGCGCCTCAGCACCCTCACCATAAAAATACATAAATACACAAAACAAATGACCACAGTCTTCCAAGATGGGCCAGTGTGAGCACTGAATGACTAGAAACAATAAAGGAAAGGTCGCCATGGTGGAAGTAACTGTAGGGAACAAGAGGCATAAATGGAACTGTGGTGCGACTTTTACTGTGGTGATACTTTTGCACATACAACAGTGTCAGATGATGAGGATGAAACAGGCATTGCTCACAGCCATAGAGCAACAGGGATACATCCCAAAGTGTGTGATGTGTTGGGACAATCACCAAGAGGCTTTAGGAAAACGTGGAGTTTAATGTCACCATTATAACTAGCCTGTGGCTCATGTGGTTGTTATGAGGGTCTCAGCTCAGCCCATGCTGAGAACTCCTCTTTGTACTTCAGTCAGCAAAATGGGCACCAGTTGGCTGCTCTGGAATAACCAGATTGAGGTGCTGGCTGGCAAAAGCAGTGACAGGGACTACATTTAACCTGATGTGAATCTGCTTCCCAAAGAAGAAGTCTCTTTGGCATGTTCTTCCAGTTCTCTTACTTGACTCAGAAGCATGTTCCTAGGTCCTGAAAGCAATGTCTTTACTATGTTGCTGCTCTGCACAGGAAAAAAACCCCAACATAAAGTATTAATACTTCTGTTAGCCACAGTCTTATATACCAAGAAAGGTTTTGATCTAGAAACTAAGCAGCATTATTTAGTAACTGAGAGATGAGTATAAAATCAGTAATGAAAAACAATGTGCACATTTCTCTATTAAATATATTTACCCTGGGTGGGCTTAGCATCTTCCTTTGATAAATGTATCTGACTGGAATAGTCTATGATGGGGTAGAGAAAGGAGCAGGCTGGTAAGACCATGATAGCCTACAAACCCCTTTGAATGAAACAATTGCTTGTCTAAAAGCTAACAATTTGGTCAAATCGTTGCCATTGTGAGGTTGTGGGTTTCATATTACTGTCATTGTGGCATTAATACACTGGGAAATTCAGATAGTTTATCAGCATCCATTAAGGAATGGAAGGAAATTAGGACAAAAGCCTGTTGTTTATTCAAGGTTGTGTTTTATTTATCCTCTAGCTTTTAAAAGCCTCTTATTTTATGTGCCTTCTGGGCACGCAGGCTTGAATGTAAAAACATCACCACTAAAACAAACAACCAAACTGACAAAAGTCATCTCAGGGAGAGCAACTGAGATGTAAAAGCAACTTGATACTTGCAAGAGCCCTTGAGGTAAAAGCCTTCCACTGAGGTTTGAAGGATGATGACCTCTGGATCAGACCAAATGGGGAAATTGTGACTCTCTCTCAGAGAGGATGTTCTTCCTTTGACTCTTCAGACTTTACACTGTGAACTCTTATCGGTCTTGGCACCTGAGGTGGAGGTTAAGAGGTTGTGTGGGGGATGCAGCACCGGGGATGTGATCACATCCCTTTGCATACTGCCACTAAGCTAGTATGTGGGCTCAATAAAGCAGTGAGCACTTCCATGTGTAAGAGATGTGAAAAAACCAGACAGGAAAAGTAGAGCTAGAAGGACAAATATTTCTATTTCTGTGGGCAGATGATAAGCATGAAACGTTGGGAGCTTTCTCCCCAGCACTATCTGATTTTCCAGCCTCTTCTCTGGCAGCTCAGGACTCACATATTTTCCTTTCAGTTACCTATAGTTAAACTCACCAAACAGCAAAATATTGGAACATTAAGAAATGCTCCATTGACAGCATTTGTTTTCTGTCTTATTACTTCCTTTTTTGAGCCATCAGCGATTGTCAGAAGGTCTGTGCTGAGGATAGACTCAGTTGAGTAGAAACAGCCATTAAAGTTCTCCTCCAGGAGACACTCTTCCAATTGTTTCCATAAGTTTCGCAACTTCTCCTTCACCATCACCCCATGTCCTGGATCCACCTGACCAGGGTAGGACCTAGAAGTCCCCACCTATATTCCAGCAAGAGAAACCCTTTCTGAACAGCCTTCCCTTGACCCTACCCGATGCTCCCTGGCCATCTCTCCAGAATCAACTGGTGTCTGGGGACCAGCTTACCTGTGATGGACAGCAGTGGAGTCCTCCAGTGCTGAGAATTAGGGGACTCCTTTGAGCAGCATTTTGCAGGTCCAAGAGGCTCAAGCAGTATTCCAGTCCTGGGAAACTTCCCTAGCAGGACAATCAACAATGTGTACTTCACTCACTGTTAAACATGGTAGATAAAAACTGTAAAACCATCTAAAAACCTCTTCTTTGGAAACCTCAAATGTCACCTGCAGCAGATGCTGAGGCACTTGGTGAGTTTAAAATTCTTACCTGCTGTCTTCCTTCTTCAAACAGATACTTTAAAGGGGCTGGCATTGCCTCTTGTTTCACAGGGTTCTCTTCATTGCTTTGTCTACTTCAGTTAAAATCCTGACATTTTCTCACACCATTGGCCCTGAGGATTCACTCTGTTTTTAGCCTTCTGTAAAAGTCTGTCCATTCTATTCCAGTCGTGAGGTTGAGGCTTCAGTGTAGTGTTACAAAGACCTCCCTTTGGGATGACCTCTGTGTCACTCTGAGAGTGTAATGAGTGATGAGCGACTGTCCCTCCTCATCTGTGTCAGCACAGGAATGCATCCTGCAACAGCCATCAACCTGAACATCGACAGATGCAGCAGTGTTCCTGGATTCCTGATACCTCTGATCCTCATGGCTGGGCTAGTAAATGTTTAAAACAAAAAGGAAAAAGGTCTGCTCTGAAGATGCAGTGAGGAATTTGGACAGATCAACCTCATCTCTTCACATCCCTACAAATCCCAAACCTCACAGCTAGAAAAGCATAGCAAAATAGCACTTGAGTAGAATTTAGCTTAAAAGACCAGGCCAGTTTTCCAGACAGATTCTGCATTATTAACCGAATTAAGTGCTTCTGTTTCCCATTGTAGAACATGCTGAGAGCAGGCTGGGTCTCAGGCTCTCACTGCATAATCCAGAGGGAAGTAGCCTACGGACTTCTTGTGTGTACTTTGCGAGGAGGTGTTTAGGTATGTATGTACGGATGGATGGACATGTAGGATCTGGTCAGTCTAACAGCCAAATGATATTGTTGTATCTCATAATGTAGATCAAATTAAGCTATCTTATCACTTGAACAGTTTTAAGAGGCCGTTATGACAACTGTTTTATGAAAGAACCAACTGTACACCCATTGCTGCTCCTGTGCTGTATTCACACACACTGGGGCATTGGGGCATACCTATCTTTTAGAAAGAACTTCCAAGGGAAGTATCTTGAAAAGGAATAAAGCATAGGAATTGCATGACTGAAAGATTTTCATCACCTTCCTACGCTAGGGCAGTCCTTCCTCTTGACAACCACTGCTTGATGTGGGCAGCTTTCCCAGTGCAAACTGGTGAAGCATTCAGGGAAGAGATAGCCATTCAGGGAGGTGGAAAGACCTTGCACTGCGCTTACACACACCGAGGTTGTTTTATGTTCTGTTGAGGAAATGTTTGGAGATGCCAAGCAGGGAGGCAAAGGGGAACCAGGGCTCTTCTAAACTACTTTGGCCACAAAAGAAAGTCCTAAAATGTTTTTCTCTGTGCTCTGTCCTCTCAGCACGGAGGCACCAGCAGCCAATTGCATTATAGCGCTGCTGATTACTTATGATTCCCTTCCTGTGAGGACAGGCCCTGATGTGTTGTTTTTTGATAACACTGGCTCCTTTAGAGCAATAATGCTGGTACAGTTTCCTGCCTAATCGGTGAGCAATTACTGTACCTCAAAGGGGAAAACATTTAGAAGAACCCAGTTTTAGCTCAGAAGTGATAACAGGAACATTCTCTTGCTAAGCCATGGTTAGACTTGAGCTCGTTCGAGCATGTCCCACGATGACACATGACAAAAATCAAAGAGACAGAAGGGTCTGAGGGGTGTTCTTATCTTCCATGTTCCTACATGATCAGAATTCCCTGTTGCTTGCACGGTGTGGGAGCTGGGATTGCATTGGTGCCCATCAGTTGTAAGAGAGCCTGGAATCTTTTCCCTCTACTTCCCTAATCTGAATTTGCTTCAGTTTAGGAGTGAACAGTGTTTGCTATTACTGATTTCTGATCTGTGTTAACTGAGCTGGTGGCTTTGGTCAGCTCTTCACTGATAGCAGGTGATCAAATCCAGACACAGAAGGCTGTACTTCAGTGGTTTGTAGAGGTGTTACAGCCTTTGCTTAGTGGGTAAACCCATTGCTATTTTCAAATTCCTTTGCCAATGCTCTATAGAAAGAGAAATCAAAGATTAAAAGGTTGAAAGACATTAGTATCCTGTAGTTTTGAAAGGGGGCTGATAAATAGAGTATCGGGGGAGGGGGATGAGGGCAGAAATAGTCTTTGCTTGGACTGCTGGCTTATTTCTGGTGATTCAGTGCTTTCTTTAGGACTCACACTCAGGCATTTCCACCTAGGGCTGAGGCGTGTGCCTTTGACCTCCTGGCTGGAGGAGTCTCTGGCTACAAAGGGTGTGTGCCTGTGGGGAGAGAAGTGCTATCTTACTGAAGTCAAGCAGGGAAAGGAAATGACTCAGTCATCAAAAGGCCCTTCTTCCTCAGGGAACTGTCCTTAATCAGTATTATCCCGTTACAATAATACTATTTCAGAAGGACTGTGAAGCAGAGCACTGGCGTAGCCATGTAAACTGCTTCCTGTATTTGCCAAACAAAACAACATTCAGCAATTAATAGAATTTAGCTGTTAGTCCTGCTATGATAAAACAACAACTGTGGCTGTTCATCCTGCAACCCATCCTGGTGCAATCCCTCTCCCAGGAAGAGTCCTTTTCTTTTGGATCCATGTTACCTGCTGCTCCAGGAAAGAATAAACAAGAATAAACAAGATTGCTTGCATTTTGCTTGGCTTAAAGTGTCATAGCTATGAAAATTGTCCTTGTTACCCTTGCAAGAGCTATTGCAAAGCTTCCTCCTGGGATACCCTGATTAGTCATTGCTTTAGTACTAAGCTAGGATACTTTATGTTTCTTGCCAGGGATCCTGCACAATCTCTACCTTTTGGTGCTTGATAATAGGCAGCTCCAGCCTGTAGAATAAAGCAGTGGGTCCTTCAGAGCTTGGGGACCAGGAGCATCACAGAGCCTCTGCTCACCATAATTAACTCTGATTAGACACAGCCACAGATGCACAGCAACAAATGGACCACTTGTTCTTCTTTAATTTGATAGCAGAGGAGCTCATAACATGACAAGAAGATGCCACTTGCACCGTCCTTTCCCCTCACCGTTTCCCTTTTAGCACTGTCCACCAGTCATCTCCATGGCTGAGCACACAGGGTTTGCAGGTTGACTTTCATATGTGTCTGGTAGTAAAATCATACCAGAGATGAAATGGAAATTCCTGTTGCTACAGTGAAGACTCTTACTGCTGTATTTGTAGTTGTGGTAGCATCTGAGATCTGATGCAGGAGCTGAGACTCCATGGTCATTGTACGGTTTAACCATGCAGTGAGCAGACAGACTGTAATTAGGAAAGCTTTGCTAACAGTATCAGAAGGGATCCAACAGACAAAACAAGGCTGTGTGAATGCTAAATAGCAAGAATGGGTTGCTAGATCAAGAGTAACAAGTGTATTAAACACACACTGGACAAAAAGCGTTCTTGCATAAGTTAATTTTGACTTGGAGGTTTTCAAATATGCAAAGGAATCTCAAATGACAAGTGAAAAACCCATCCAGTGAAACTTGAACCAGATCAGTCAGAGAATTAACTCTCAAAAACACTGCCCAGTTACCCAGGATGACTTCACCAGTGTGGGTTTGACTCCTGAGAATAAATCAGCTGATAACCAAACAGACTCAGTATGGGCATTTCCAAATGCTCTCTAAACACTTGCTTTGAAGCCTTTCTGAACAGGCTCCACAGGCCTATAGAAGACTGACTACCAAGGCAGAGCTTTGGCTGAGGAGTTCAGAACACACAGATAGAGCTGACCCTTGGGTTTGGTTCTAAGTGGGGTTTATTTTGCCAATTAGATGTTGCAAATGCCCAAGGATTAGAATAGGGATAGAACAGAAGCACTGAACACAGGTCTTTGCTTTTCTTGGAAATATGGGATACAAACTTTATCTTCTGCCTCATCTGGTTTTTGGCTCAATGGGAATGATAAAAGTACAGAATCAGTCCATTGGGTCTTCTCATCACAAGAGATGAAACCAATGGCCTAAATTTATGGCTGATGTAACTTCACTGAAGTCAGTAGATCTACACTACGAAGTCTAACCATATGTTTGGGCTTCTTTATACACTATAAAGCTGAATGATATTGATGATACTGTGACAGCTGTGATGTCTTGTTTAAACTCCAGAATGCCTCAAAACTTTCCACTGGATACTAATCCAGAGGGGATAAGTGTGACAATAGTGAAATTGCATATTTGATGCTCAAGTCTGTGGTTTGGATCTGCAAAAATAGCATCACAGAATTTGTCAATAAAAGACTTGCCTTTAAGTACTCTGTATGTAAATAAGGTGTGAAGTTAGCAAAAAAACCCCATGTCTGAATTCAAACTGCAAAGTTCAAAAGGAGAGAACGATGGTACCAATGTAACCCAGGAGTGATACCCCCATGTAACCCAATGTAACCCAAGTGAGATACTGCTGATGACCAGAAGTGACAAAAATTAATCATTTCCTTAATACACTGGCAGCCAGCAAGGGTGCAGAGCTCCTGCTGCTCTGCCATGCTTAAACTGAACTTCTAGGTATAACTTGACAGAAGCAGAGGTTAAAATTCTTCTCTGCATTGGATAAGGTCTTATCTTTATGTTGCTATGGGAAAACAACAATGGATTTGGGGGGGGCAACACCACTGAAATCAAATGGTTCTTTTCACTGGCTTTAGAGTAGAAAATAAACCTATGGGGTGAGGAAGGATCGTCTCTGAAGGACTCAGGAGATGTTAATTCAGCTCTTGGCTGTGCCAGAGGTTCCCAGGGTGATCCTGGGAAGACTGCCTTGTCTGCCTCTGGAAGTGTTCCATTTGCATAGCTAAATGATACTGCTTCCTTTTTACCCCCTTTTGCCTGGCTTGTCCTTGGGAACTTTTTGTATAGGATCTATCAGCCTCATGTTTGTTCAGCATCTGTCACACTGGGATTGCAGCTGAGGTAAAATCACAAAGAAGGACACTGGAGTGAATGGAATAAGTGATTTGGTGGGAAGGAGTTATGAAATATTGTTTTATAAATGAGCAGTTCAACTAACAAGACATAAGAATGATTTGCACTGCATTAGTACTCCATTTTAAATCCTTGAGTCAGATCGGGCTCACTTTCTGTGCTGGAGTTAAAGAACAAGAGACTTATCAACAGGAAAATACCTTCAATGAATTCTTTCTTAGCATGTCACCAATGAAATGTTTACTTCAGGGTTAGAAAATTGGACTTTTTGGCTTAAATGTTATCACACTAACACTTATTAATCGTTCTTTCTAAATAATTATCCATGCCTTCAGTCTTGGAGGTGAAGAAGGCTGGGATTTCATATTCAGGTGTGAACCTGAAACATGCAGTGCATCTTTCAGTTTCTAACAATACAAGACTGAATTCAGTGCTAGGAATATGAATTACACTTTAAAAACTAAAATAAGGTTATGGCTGCAACTCAAAGGAAAAACAGGGTCAATGTTTAGTCAGAGAGACTAAACAAAGATACAAGAGCATTGAGAATATCAGCATGGCTCTCCAGAATTTCCTTTGGTATTTATATAAAATTGTACAAGCAAAACACCACAGAAAATTCTAGATATAGAATCATAGAACCATAGAATGGTTTGGGTTGGAAAGGACCTTAAAATCATTCAGCTCCAGTCCCCCTGCTATGGGCAGGGATGCCTCACACTAGACCATGTTGCCCAAAGCTCTATCCAACCTGGCCTTGAACACTGCCAGGGATGGATTATTCACCACTTTTCTGGACAACCTGTTCTAGTGCCTCACCACCCTTACAGTAAAGAACTTCTTCCTTATATCTAACCTGAACTTCCCCATTCTTTGATGATATTCCACTCATGCTGAAAGCCATTGAAAAAAGCAGGTATACCTAAACCCATAAATCCAGCAGCTCTCCCACATCAGCTCTTCCTGGCCTGGATTGTAGCCAGTATCTCTTGAAACCAGCTCAGGCTTTTTGGGAAGGTGAAAGAGGGGGTTGATTTGCAGCCTAACCAGACTCAGATGTCCCACATACTGTCCCTGTCTCAACACTGCCATAATCACAGTAACGCTCCACTAAGCTACTTCATAGCAGCACTGCAGTGGTGGTAAGCACAGGACCCCACCCCAAAACAAGTCCTCCTGGTTTAGAATAAAAAGGCAGCAGGTTGTGGCTTCTCTCCACTGAGGTATCCAAAGGATGACTGTCTGGCACCTCCCTCCATCCTGTACTTTTGATAGGAGCAAGCTCACTTTCCAGCTTCTTAGTAGCATTATGTTTGGAACCTCCAGGGCTTGATTCAATAGCAGGACCCAGAAAAGCTTCCCATTTACTATTGCTGCCACTTATTATCCAACGGATCTAAATCCTTAACCTCCTTCAAACAGCCTCTGTGAGATGAGTCAGTTATTACAACAGCAGCTCCAGCAGGCCTGGGAGATTGTTTCTGAGAAGCAGGCACATTTCAAATGAGCTGTGAAATTTTGGGGGAGCTATTGGAAGAGATTCTTCTTCTTCATTAAAATATCAAAAAGAACATTCTTATTTCAGCCTCTCACCATTTCCTTCTGTTTAGTTTCACCAGCCTCATTGGAATAGCTCCTTTTCCCCCCTAAACTTGCTAGCCATGCATCCCATAGACACAATGTCATTCATAATACATCACAAGCGATAGGGATCCAAATGTGCTTGATGTCTGTAATCACCCAAGGCAGATTTGCAAATGAAACCTTTGTTTATTATGGCAATTGATCAGGAAAATCTTCTTTCAAGATAATAGCATTAACTCAGCAAGAGCAGTAAATCAAAACCTTTGGCAATACAAAAGGAAGAGAAAAAAGTCGGCATGCTTGGATAAAAGGCACAAGCCCGGGTGGGTAACTATTGCATCTACCATGGTACAAAAGCAGTCTTTCCTGGGAGTAAAATGATGTTTGGCAAGATAGCAACAGAGTAAAAAGCTAATATTTTTCTAGCTTTAATGGCAAAGAATACAAAGGGTCAGATCCATCATGCCTTTGTTAAAGCAAGTCCATTGAGGCTTTTCTTGACACAACCAGATCTATCAAAAGAGGAAGAAAACAGAGTTAGCAGCCAGTAGTAAGAGATTCTTGTCAGGTTCTCCAAAATTACTCTGAAAGTATCTTTTCTTCAGTGCTTGACTTGTCCCTGGCTATTAAACATCTGCCCAATTGTAGAAACACTTGAAAGATTACTTGGAGGTAAAACTAAGAATAAAATAAAGAGTTTTCTAGTGCAGGCTGATAACGTATATACACATCTAGTGCAACAGATCCACTTCTGATGGTCTTATAAGACATCAGAGAAGAGACTCAGGTGAAATTTGCTGTTTTTAAGTTACAAAGCCAATGTTAACTTAGAAAAGCCCCCTTTGAGACTACAAAAATGCCTGTTCTAAGCAAAAAAGGGGGAGTTTTCTCTACCTGAGGAAACCTTCACACCATCTGGACCATGTTTCAACTCCTCCCTTGTTCCCTGAGTTTATTTATATACCATCACAGCAGTCTGTAGAGGCTTCAGCTGTCAGGTGTATGGCTGTTATACCAGGTATGCCATAAGAAACAGCTGCTGGCAGAAAACAGTTCCAAACAAAAGCCTAGTCCTATGAAGATACTCATAATGTGCCAATATTTGGGCAGAACTCAATAGGGCTGCATAAAATCTCTTGGTTAATTCTGTGCCTGAGGGGTTCCAGGTCAGGAGCATGGTATACCAGATACCTGGTATCAATACCAATAAGCAGAACATCAGTTTTCTCCAAGCAGTTAGAATCATATCATCATAGAATGGGTTGGGCTGGAAAGGACCTTGAGATCATACAGTTTCAACCCCCTGCCATGGGCAGGGACACCTCACCCTAGACCAGGTTGCTCCAAGCCCCGTCCAGCCTGGCCTTGAACACTGCCAGGGATGGGGCAGCCAGTTTCTCTGGGCAGCCTGTTCCAGGGTCTCAGCATCCTCATAGTAAAGAACTTTTTCCTTATATCTAACCTGAACCTCCCCTGTTTAAGTTTGAGTTCTAGTATTTAAAAGAACTACCAGGGTGGAATATCAAAGGAAGGTAAAATACATACAGCTGAAATAAAATCATCTTCCCAATAGAAGAGCAGTGACCCTTACACGGAGTGAGGCATATTTGGAAAGAAGTGTAACAAACCACCCTGCTAGCAGGAAAAATAATGCTATAGGAAGAGAAGGGGCCTAAGGTGATGTTCTGGATTAGCACAGAGGGACTCAGAGCCATGTCCCTGGAACATGGGATGGCCTGCTTGGCTATCAGCCATCCAGAGCAGCTCCCCTTGAAGGCTGTGGATACCTGTAAGGGTGTGAGCTCCCAGAAGTTGGCTGTTGTTCCCACCAGATCCTAGCTGTGGGAAGCTGAGGAGAAATGAGCTCAATGTATGGTATCCCCTTGAGGTCGGTCCTTCCTTAGAGGGTAAAAGCTTTTGAAGAGGGATGGTGGGAGGATTAAAAGATATTTCTGGCACATCCCTGACTGATGAAGGAAACTGCTAGAAGGCAACCTGGTCTCCTGAAAATGGGGTGACAACAACCACTAGAAATATACAATGCCAGCCCAAACCTTCCATCCCTGCCTGAGGCCATCCTTTCTTCTGTGCATAGAGCTGTAGGTCTGAGCTTCCCAAATATGCTTCAAAACTGTCCCCTGAGTGAACATTCTGTGTGTTGGTGAAGAGCTGCTGAAGGGGCTGATAAAGTTACTTAACAACAGAGCTGGGAACACAAGGTATAAACACAGCGAGTGGAGCTCAGACAGATGCTGTGAGTGCTCTCTCTGCAGTGCAGTGATAATGAGGAGACAGCTATCCTTCCTCCCATATGTCCTGGCATCTCAGAAAGAGCAAGTGAAGAAGGAGGAAAGGGAAAGGCTGTGTGGTCACCGGGTGGGGTGAGACCACCACCTCTCACACGGCCTTATCGGCTTCCACAGAGACACAAACACTCCTTTCACAAGGGTATGTAAAATAGTCTTCAAAGTGATAGCAACAGAACCAACTGAGAAATGGCCTGTAAAAGGAATTAAAACCAAAAACTGCTGGGTTTTTTCCGCTCTTTTCTTCTCCAAACCCATCCTGAAGGCAAAATTGGCAGCTTGTGGCCATATGTAATGAAACACCCACATTAAACAAGTCACTTCTGAGGATCCTTTTCTCTTATTTTTGGGAAAGGACACCCTTGTACACCCTTCCATCAAACGCCGCTGTGTGTGCCACATGCATATTTCACATTGACAGTGAGAAAAGGAAGTACTAAGCTCTGAGAAACCCAAATACTTGCTCTGCAAGCTGCTGACCACCTTCACCTCTGCTGCAGTGGGAGCTGCAGGGGCTCAGCACCTTCACCAAAGGTACATGGATATAATAAATGAGGGTTTCAGAGGAGGAAAGGGGTTCTTGGAGCTCTGAAAGTGAAAATATGGGCAGAGGAAGAGAGGGAGAGAGAAGGGAAATTAAAAATTAAAGGAGGTGAAGGGAGCTAATAGAGAGAATAGAGACAAAAGTTAATGGATGAGCTGTTATGTATGATTAAGGTCAAAACTGTAGCTTGAACACAATGAAAAGAAGCCACGTGGGTTACTGTCACAGAAGTAATTGCGTGCATCTGGTTTTATAATCAGCCGTGTTTAGAGGAACAATACACAGAAGGACTTTAAATCTCAAGTCATAAATACTTAGTGCTGATGGGTTTTGCTCATAACAGAGATGGGGATAGTAATGAACAACAGAAGTCACAGTGAAGTGACTTGGTTGTAGTTTAAGCATGAAGGATCAAACCCGACACTGGTGAACATCTTTGTGTATGAATGCTTTAATGACACTTTGCAAGAACAGACTTGTGAGCTTGTCAGGCACTGCTGAATCAGTATTTAGCCAGGATCATAAAAGCAACAAGAGCAGTGAATCAGTTAAAAATGAGAAAGGTTGTGGAGCATATACAAAAACACAAACAGTTGTGGGAGTGAGACTACAGGTGAGTAGCTGAAGGCAATGGTTGTCCCAGTCCTGGCAAAAGGAGGTCCTGCTGATCACAATAATTATGGAGTGAAAGCTTATTGTCAGTACAGAGAAAAACTCTGATGAAAGTAATAGTCAACAGATCAGAGCTGGTTTAGAGGGAGCAGTGAGTGAAAACCATCTTCAGCTCGGGATGAAGTTGCATTAAACAGATATGCAGATTTTTACAGTTGATGTCAAAAAAAGGAAGAATGAGGCTGTTTTCCTTGATGCTGTGAAGGCATTTTCTTTGGAAGGAGCCATTACAGAACAATACAACATTCCGATAAGCACCTTGATAGGACAAATGCTGGGAACTCCTGCAGTGCTATAGGAATTGGCAGAAAATTAAGCAACTGGTTCGAACCAAGCCTGGGATGAAACAAAGCACTCTGAATTTGCCAGTGCTTTCATCATGTGCTTCAAATGGACATTAGGAGAGTAAATGAGTTGAAGCATGTGACAATGGAAGATCTAAATTTCACATTATGCAAATGGCATTGCATAATTGTCAGATAAAAGACGTAAAGTTGATTCTCTTTGCTAATTGACAAAACTGCTGCAGTCATCTCGGGGTTTCAAACCCATCCATGAGAGAAAGTGTTTGTGTCTTGGAAAGAATGGGCATTTTTTTCTCTATATGCCTAAGGGGTTTAATTGGTGCTAAGGAAAAGGAGGAAAGAGTAAAAAGATGTGCTTAGCCAAAAGCTTAAAACACGAAAGCATGTTCTGAAGGCAAGCACTAACAGCCCATAGCCAGAAGGACCTGCATTAAATAAGAGAGATCTAACTGCTGCTAACGTTGGGGTTCCTTCTTCCAAGGGCAGTGGGCATTATGCAGTGTAAGAATGACAGAGGACTTAGGAACAGGCAAGGATACAAACCAAGGTTGGGACCAGCTATATTGGAAAAAACATGGCAATGAGCAGGGATCCTGGAGAATAGACCTGGATGAAGGAATGACAAAGACATTCACGCACACAGCTAAGGGCTAATTTCATCCCCAGCCCCATAGCCAGACCCTCCTGATGGGAATGGGACTGAAATGGATTTGACAAAGGCATAAGCTGGAGACGAGATTGTTATATGACTCCTGAGTCTGCAGAAAAAAAAGAGAGCCAGGGAAAAAGACATATTAAAGTCTCTGCCTTGGCCACATTCCAACTCAATTAATTACAATCTGCCTTTTAAAATTCCCCCTGAAGTTTCAGCTGGATAATATATTCTTCCCTGCAGGTCCTGTGAGGCTGAGGAGTGCTCCAGCCCACCACTGAGCTACCGATTTCTACATGCAATGCTTATGTTAGGTCAAGCTAGTGAAGGCCTTGGGACCCCTGGAAATGGGAAGGGCTTGGGAGACGGAAGATGATGAAATCATAGAAGAACCAGCAGCAGTCACTTTGCTATAAATCTTCCTGCTGGGTGATATTTTGGTTAATGTGCTTCTAAAACCTCACTTCTGCCTTCTAGTGGGTAAAAGATAGGAGAGCATTGCAGCAGAGAAAGATCTACTGACAGGAAAATCAGCTTTGGCTTCCTCAACGTCATTATTAACAAGCCCTGAAGATCAGACTCCAGCAAAGAATCTTGTCATTTTTACTCCTAAAAATGACTGTTGCATTCACTTCTCACCCTGACTTCCATTGACTGTAATGGTACAAATCCCAACTCCTTCCTTTTAGTATGGACCCAACCCTATGTGGAAGGCCAAAGATACTGAAATGTTCAATACTGGGCTGATTTTGATCACAAGAGGTCCTGCTGCATCCACTTGTGGTTGTACTGCAAATAACCCTGCCACTAATATAGAGGACAGAAAAAAACCCTTGCTTTCCTGCCAGAAGACCTTGTAAGAAGCTGGTCTTCTGGACCAGCAGAAGCAACAGTGCATAGGAAATGCAGTTTGCCAACAGTTTTACTTTATGTAAGCAATTATTGCTTCAGTTCAGTATCTACAACTGACACTGATGCTCTAGAAATCTGAAAGTGGGGCTAATAGCCTGGAAATCAATGAGTACAAATGTAAATGCTCCTCTGAACTGGATGAACATCTATACATTTGTATAGATGTAATGTAGAGAAATGTATAGATTAGAAATATCTAGATGAGAAATTACAGATGAACCCAATGGTTCCTGGATGAGTGGTGCAAGGGAAAACTTAGGTAAGATTTGCTTAAAAATTTAGCTTTTTTCTGATACACAAACACATTTGTTTCGTGTAAGGGAATAAAAAAAGCAACGGAATCACTTGTCCAATGAGATGTTTCATCTGTTTCTGGCAGGGAAGAGCCCCTGGCAACCACACAGGCTGGGACTGACTGGCTCGGAAGCAGCTCATCTGAAAAAGACCTGAGTTGCTCGGTGGACAGTGAGCTAGAACATGGGCTTACAGTGCTCCTGGCAGCCAAGAAGACCAACATCCTCCTGGGCTCTATGAATAGGGGCACAGGCTGCTCAAAAGGCTGTGCAGTGTCCAAACTAGGTCTGGGAGACAGGAGCAGAGACCTCCTGAGGTCCCTTCCAACCTGAACTATTCTGTGATTTCAGGTTTCCTTGAGCATAAAAACTACCTGTAGCCACAGGGTTTTGAGATGTCCTGTGAAAACAGATACATTTCTGATCCTTATCTGTCAACTGAAAAAGCCTCAGGAGGAGATGCATCTTTTTTGCAGTCAGTGACAGTTTTGACATTAAATGGTGCCAAAGTTTTGCCCTTCAGCTCAAATCATCACATCTTTGACCCGTCTTTCTGGGGCTGTGGTGGAATCCAGCCTTGGCTCAGGGTCAGGTATTGCAGGGCTGTGTCCAAGCCTCATCTCTTATCACATCTTAAGTCCTTTAAAACTGCAGTGCCACGTGAAGGTTAACAATCTCCTGCCTTCTCTTCTGCAGTAAATCACTTAAAATCGTTCTAGTGGCTGTAAAACTGGAAGAGGTCAGGTATATAACAAGTATTTGAAGAGGACAGGACTTTAAAAAGAGAGTCTATGGCAATGGAACACAGATTTGCTGTGAGATTGTGGAATCTCTGGGGACAGTAAGAAATGGGGCAGCAGAGCTGTTGCTCCAAGTCAGTCTGCTTGTCCCGTCCTCTTCCATCTCTCATTTCATAGCTTTCCCTTCTTCTGGAAGGAGATTGCTTGCTCCAAAACTGATTTCTGCCACATCCCCATTCATTCACCACACACACAAAGGGACAGGGCAGGCAGGGAAACTTCTGCTCAGCTCTGGTAGTTACCTAGAAGTGAAGATGGGAACATGGGTCACTTCAAAGGCCACTGCCACCCACCCCCACTTGCAAAGAAGAAGTAAGACCAGTCCCTCTGGCCACCACCACTTTTACTATTAGACACTTATTATTAAAGCTGAGTTTGTTCTTTCTATGGCTTCCTATTATATTAGGTGAGATGATGCTCTCTTCTGTCCTGACTTGGAAACTCTCTCTTCTCTGATTAAATCTGGGGGTTCAAGCCCTATGAGTAGGGTTGTGTACCTAACAGAAATATATTTTCATCTAATGCTTATGCTCCCAGTTCAGATTTGTCATTGTTTAGGATTCAGTATTGGTGGGGATGCAAATGCTGACACATGGAGGCCACTCAATAAGTTCATAGAGAGAGGAAGAGATCCATACTGAAGTGCAGGTCATGGTTCAGAATTCTTTACCACCTTTGCTAATGAGACTATTTGGCTTCTTTAATAAAATTGGTATTGGAAACTGCACTTTAAAGAGGAAGGACGATGAAGCATCATACCACTGAAGGGCTTCATTGGAGATTTTGTTCCTTATAGAGGTCCCAGTAGTAATTTTCAGTCACTTTCAGCCAAAACTCTCACATGATGACAAATTTTATCAATGATGGAAAAGTTTTATCAGCATTAAGTGAATAAAATGGCATTGCTTACTTCTGCTAAGGATGTGCAATCCATGTCTTTTCATAATAAAACAAAACCCACACCTTTCAGGACAAACAATTCCAATGTTATCTTTTCCTAATGATCGTCTCCAATGTGCTGTTTGCGACTAGGGATGGGTACACCCGGCAGCTTGTCACCTGCTGAGGGCAGAATATCAACAAGTGGAGGATCTCCTCCGTTCCTTCATTATGCTCTTCTCCACTGGCATCAATTCGGAGCTGTCTCCCTGTTTCTCCTTCAACCCTCAGTGCCTGTTCCTTAAAGCAGCTCTTGAACGCCCTCTCGTGGCTAAAATAGAGAATACTTTTAATGTCACTTAACACCTTTTCAACCCAATTTTAATTAATAAATCACTCACAATGACTCATGCATCTCCGAGTTTAGAAGATTTTTAAATTAAGGTTAAAATTATCTCTATAATTATTATAATATTTTATTCGAATTTATTCTTAGGCACTGGAGTAGTGTTCTTCACTACATGAAAAAAAATCATAGACTGGTTTGGGCTGGAAGAAACCTTAAAGCTCATCCAGCTCGAGCCCCCTGCCATGGGCAGAGAGACCTTCCATTAGAGCAGCTTGCACCAAGCCCCATCCAGCCTGGCCTTGAACACTGCCAGGGATGGGGCAGCCACAGCTTCTCTGGGCACCCTGTGCCAGCG
>JANHGB010042781.1:0-31464 GCA_026283785.1 Coracopsis vasa | reverse complement strand
TTGGGTTGTTTTTTGGTTTTTTTTTTTGTTTTTTTTTTTTAAATTTCCTCTTTGCCTCGTTTTCTTAGACATGCAGGTACTGGTCTTTTCTAAAGACAGGACACTGGGCTCAATGTAAGAAGGGTAGAAGGATGTTCAAAGAAATTTAGGTCACGAGCAAGGTGCCAGTAGATGTAAATTTCATCTAATGAATGCAGAAAGCTTTAAAATAACCTGTTGTTTAATAGGGCTGGTTTTGTTTTTTCCTAGCTGTTAGGAAAGAGTTTCTTCAGTGTGGCTGCTTGTCATTTTACTGAAATGTTTTGCTAGGATTTTACCACATTTGGCTGGTGAACATGTGTGAGGGTGTGGTAGTGGTCAACTGCTCTTCTCTACTAATAATACTCCCATGATTGTAACCGACCAGAGACTGTATTTGATAGCTTGTTTTGTTGGTAAAGTTTTGATCTTCGAGAGAGAGGAGGAAACAGATCTCAGATGGACATTAATGTGCTAATTAGGAAACCTTAATCACTATTTAATAAGTTTTAAGCTGTACCAAGTTTTGAAGTATTTCAAATTCATATTCCAATGAGTAGCTTTTGTTAGACAAAATATTTTTTTTCTACATGTACTGGCTTTATGCAAATTTCCATTAATAGTTATAGCTATTTCTATGAACTGTTTGGGCATTCTGCTTTAGTAATGTGTGCTGGATTTATACTGAATGCAAAGCATTTAGTAATGCTTTGAATGGATTGTGATGATTATCTCTCTGTTTCTGTGAATGTAGACTTTACCTTTCTGAAAATGCGTAGTGTTGCTGTAAGTAAATTCTGCATGTTTATTCATATGCACCCCACCTATGGAAAAAGGTTTTTATTAGCATTTACTTTTTCATTGCAGGATAATGTTTGAAGTTACAATCTTCTTTGTTTTAATTATTTGAATGTAACTGCAATTTTGTTTCCTAATCAGTTCTAAAATACTGTTACAAAAGTCTTTTCTATGTGCCGACTGGGTAGCTGGCAGATGAGGCAAAAGCATGGGGATATCCTCCCAAGTATGAAACTCCTGCTGCTCACTGATAAGAGATAATTATTACATAATCATCTTAATTTGCAAACATGTACGTAATTGCCAGTACCAGGGTGTTAGGTCTGGATTTATATTTTGTTCAGAACTGTTTTCTCATGTACTGAAGTAGTCTCATGGGGCCTGTGTGAGCTGGTTTTAGGTTGGTTGGGTTTTGTTGGGTGGGGTTTTTGTTTGTTTGTTTTTGTTTTTGGCTTTATACCTGATCAACCCTACTTCTTGAGAAGTTACTTAATGCTCTCTCTGCAGATTCACTGTCTGCATTCCAGTAACTTCAGTAGTTCTAAACCTTCTGTCTAAATTGCCCTTGAAAGACTGCATGTGTTTTGTGAAGCATGCTGCATGAAGGATGTTAGATGAGTATATTTCTCACAACAAAATTGTGTAATCTAAGAATTTCAGGTGCTTGGTGCTTGAACTTTGATAAATGCTGCTGCTTTCTATCAGCACAGTTGCGTAGGGAAGCAGAAAAGTGACACTTAACAGGCTGTTTAATTAAACTCGGGCTTTGATTAAAAATTTTTGATGATGTATTTAAAGAAAATTAACTGATTTTGCTGTATTACCGATATAATTAATGAAGTACAAGATTATACATGTTACATAGTTGGGCAGTGACACCTGTAAAAGAATAAAGAAACTGTTTGTTTAGTATAGTTCATGTGGATGTATTTCTGTTTGAAGTAGATGTTATACATAAAATCTGCTGAGGAAGATTAATGTTGCAAAAAGCAGTATAGCTCCTTGATATGGTTGCATATAAAGCCATCCCTAGTCTTTTTCCAAAGGTAAATTTAATTAGGAGACTTAAGGAAAAACACTGTCCTGCCAACTGCTTTTGAAATTTGCTTTCTAGCAGAAAAACTATTTAGTATTATAAACAAAACCCCAGAGTTCTCTGTGTATGGATGAGGTTATGTAAAAATGGCTGAAGTTTAGAACATTGAGTCCTCAGTAGGAATTTCTGCTATTGTTTTGTTTGAGTGCAAGAAAAAACGTTTGAAAACCCAAAACATTTTAAAATTGACCATGTATAAATAAATTCCATTCCTCCCTCCACACCAAACAAACTTGAGGAATAGTACCCATGAAGATAGCTCCATGGATTTTCAATGCTTGTTAAATCTGTAAATTTTTGTACTTTTGAAACGCTTCTGCTTTCTGAATGTACATTGGGGCAGTATTTGACAAAAAACTATAAATTTTGACAAAACCCTGTAAATTTTGACAAAAACCTGTAAATTTTGTTCAGGCTATATGAGTAGAAAATATGTGTGAAAATAGTAGTATGCATTTAATATCTTGCTCTTGATCTGGTTTCCCCAGTGTTAGGGAGGGAGAAATAGGGCTCTGCGTTTCAGTAGAAATCATCAAGGCTATACCTGTGGAAGGCTGCTTTTTTTCTGTGGGTTGTGGTGTTTTGGTTTGGATTTTTTGGTGTTTTGTTTGTTTGCATGTGGATTTTTTTTTAATACTTTTTTTTAATACTGATCTATATCTTAGATAAATGAAAAGTATTGTGGAAAGTGTTACCTAACAGGGTGCATAAAATGTCTGGTTCATGTAAGTTTTTTGTGATGGGTTTACATTACTCCTTGTCTCAGTTCCTAAAGAGATTGTAAGCAAAGTTTTGTACAAGAAATAAGACTTTAAATTTCAAATTAAAACACCACAAAACACAAACACCCCCCCCTCTCCCAATTTGGTACTAATTTAGTGCTCTTCACTATTTAAAAAATACATAAAAAATTAACCTTACACTAAAATATTAATTAGTCCTTCCTTACAACTGATCAGTCTATTCTGTTCTAATATTGGTTTAACAGCAGAAGAATAATGACTGTGTAAACAATATGCATTGTTTAACTATTCAACAGTGAAGATTAATTATTAAACTTATACCAACACAAAAGGGAAGACTGGTGTAGCTGTTGCATGAGTTTACATTTACTACTGTTTTAATTCTCGTACAGTTATTTCACAAAAAGGTATCGTGCTTCCATGTGATAGGCCAGAGAATGCCAATCATTGTAAACTGAGTTTTGGCATATTATGCGGGCTTCTAATAAGGTGATTAAAAAGGTTTCCACTTTCTTTAGAGGCAGTTTCTTTGCCTGTTTGCTGTGAAAAGGTGGGAGTCCAACTAGGGCCATGTAATTTTGTCATCTGGAGGAATCCTAGTAAACTTAGAAGGTTTGGTCATGAGCGTCAATTTTTATACCGTAGTCACCTTAATCAGTTGGGTCAACCGTGGATAGTTGATGTGAAGATAGCACTTAATGGATTGTTTTGTACAGATGCAAGATGGTCAGGAACATGGTTTATTTTTTGTGTGGAAATACTGACTTGTATGATCTGTCTAATCTCAATGCAAAATAAAAGTGGTTTTTATTTTGTGAGATTGTTCTTTGCGGTTTTAACCATTTTCTAACTTTCAGAAAACAAGCGTGAAATTGAAAATGATTGACATTGAAATAATGCTGATGTATGAAATGGAAGAAGAAAAGTTGTTTCCTGTGAAGTAACAATTGGAAATAGTATTAGAATTAATTTTATCCTTGAAAACCATACATCCTACATGTAAATGATTCATCTGAGTCACATGTATGAAGTTTATGGCATTGTGCAATAAAAGGAATACATTGTAATGCTCATGGACCTTTAACTCTGATGGAAGTTTATGTTGGAACTTCTGATTCTTACTGTATCATTTTAAAAAATAATATGACAGTTTTATCTATAATTGAAGTAAATTCAAATAAACTTGAAAATTCCACTCATTTAAGAATTTGTGGATGTTTTGAGTGTATGGATGGGGGGAAATTGATCACCTCAGCTTCGTTTACTTACACTCTACCTCCTAGAGCTGAAGATTTACCATCTGGAAGCTGGGAAAATTAGAATGAGGGATTTTATTACTTTCAGCAGAGGATCCTGTAGCTTAGATCTCTTTGGGAATATTTAGAGTACAAGGAAGGAGGTTATGTAAATAAATTAATGAATATGTAGCCTAAATGCCAGTTTGTGTGAATTACAGTTGGTAGCAGATACTGCAGTGAGAAATATGTATTGGTATTTTATTAGTCTGGAATTGATAGAAGACTTCACTTTTCATGTCAATTTTCATAACAGACATTTTTTTTCTGTCAAGTTATGGTTTTACAGCTCAGATATGGGAAGCTGCTTAGAATCTAGAGTTTGTATTCCTAGAATAATTTCTGCAAGCGTTTCTTCCCTTTGCAGACAAGACAGTGATCTTTCTCAGTGTGTTTGCAGTCCTGTCCTACAGTATGTGTTGAGGGGGCTTTGGTGGTGTGGGCTTTTCTGTTGATTTATTTTGTTTTGTGTTTGAGTTTTGTTTTGTTCCCACAGAAATTCTGTTTCAAGATTTCTCCTAGGTCGTGGCTGTTCATTTTTAGTACTTAGCACTGAGTGTCCCTTAACTGTGGTTTTGGAAGTGTTAGTTTGCTGTTAGATTTTTCTTTCCCCTTCCCGCCCCCTCCCCCCTCCCAGTTTTACTATGCATTTTCTATCTTAAGTGTTTCTAGATTTAATTTACTTCATGAACCAAAACTGTGAACCAAGAAGGTGTTTGGGAGCGGTAGGGTTACACGGAAAGTAATTTGCATGGAAATGTTTTTGTAAGTAAAGAAATTCATGAGCTGCAGACAAACTAGCATAGGAAGAATTATCGCATATGAACAGATGCAAAGGGAGGATAAGGCTGTATTGTTTAGCGTAGGATGGGTTATCACACAGGATCCTGACAAGAGAATGTTTTAGGTTTAGTGTAGGATGACTACATGAAGTTGTTTCTAAGGAAACCGGTGCTGAGAGAATAAGGTAACATTTCTATGGCTAACCTATGTGTCTGTATGTGTGTATATATATATATTTTAAGTGTGTTGAGTCTCTATAATAGAATAATTGACGTGTGTCTTGCTGTGCTTAAGGCTGCAGGATAATTTCTTTATTATGATTTCCCAAATCCTGTAAGTAAAGTAGAGGAGTACTTTCTTCATACACAGAAGATAAATGTCTCCTTCCACATCCTTGATTATCTTAACTCTTCCCTTTTCTGCTTCATTCATTGCATGAACTCCTAAGAGGGGGACTCAGCTAAAAGTGTACAATTGGTTTTATTCAGGTTCTTAGACTGTTATGCAAACAGGACTTAAATTTTTCTTTAGAGTCACTTGACTTCCATAGCTTTTTACAATTACTCTGTACAATACAATGAAAATAATCAGCTTTAAAATTATTTTGAAAACACTTTATAGAAGTGTTTATTTTCGGTGTTGTTTTTTCAGTCACACTGCCCTGTTTGTCTTCAGCAATTTTGTACCTGCAAAGCGCAGTTTCACTGTAGTAATTGTAGAAAGATAGAAGGTTTGACAGCTGATCTTTCTGGTGCTTGAAAAGGCACAGAAGGTAATTTAGGGTTTAAAATTACTTAAAGGAGGCTTTTTGGAACAGATGGGTTGTCTTTTCACCCCCTTTTTTTTTCTCCCAGCAGCTGATATAGATGTAACCGTTTTGGTCAGAAACGGAGCTCATTGTGCAAGTATGGTACTGTGAAAGTTTACAGAAATATTGTCAGTCATCTTTGACTTCAGTGTGGTAAGGCCTTCTCCCATAATTTTCACATGACTTCGTTGCTGATACCCAAAAAGAAAGTTTTTTAGGCTGATTAGTACTAGTGAGTCAGAGTTGGCTGAGAAGAAATGTCTTATCCAAGTTACTTTGCATGACTAAGGCTTTTCTAATAAGGCTGGCAACTAAATCCCACATATAGAATATGTCAGCGTTTATATTTTAAAGTTGGAATGCATGTCTGTCTGCTTAAGCTTGCAAATAAATTACCTAGGAACTGGAGTTGGAAGAGGGCTCTCTTTTATTCAAGAGAGTGCTTGAGCTGATGATTGAGATTAGTAACTGTTCAGATGTTTCATTTTTTCTTTTGTTGGCTTTGTACCTTGTAGAAGTTTGTTTCTCTCTGCTGTGGAGCTGCATGACCATGAGAGTTCTGGCAGAATGCTTGTATGTGTTTCTAACACCAAGGTGCAGTTGTAGCTCAGATTTATTTTTTTTTTATTTATTTATTTTCTAATGTCCTTACCAAAATGGCAGCTTATATAATTAAGTCTGATTGTGATAGAATAGTATGTTTATATAAATGGATAGAAGGGAATCACAAGAGTATTTGTTTATTTAAAGAAATGTATAATATAATACAGTGTACTTTTAAGCAAGTACAAGAGGTAGTCTGTGAAAATCAAGTATTCCCAAGGCTGATCTTATTTTCTCTTGGGATCAAATTAGCCTAGGAGTCAATCACTTCTTCATTGTGGAAATCAGACCATACTTTGGCTGTTTAATACATAGTGTAGTATGTAACTTGACAGTAGCTGGATGAAGCTGTATCTACCTATATACTGAGCGATTAAGGAGGGAGATGCTCCTAGGGGAAGCTTTTTGTAAAGCATGTCAATTAAGTGCTAGTTTACACCAGTAAGTTTTCTTTCAGTCTAACATTTCTACCTTGCTACATTTAAATGTTTTCTTTTGTATTACTGTGTTACAAAAAAAATCCATTCTACCTTCTCTACCACTTAATTACATGTCCTTCTAAGACATGGAGTTCCTTTTTTTTTTTTCCCTTTGAATTTTTAAAATTATTCCCATATTCAGTTTAGAAGTTATTTTTCATTACTTTTGTCATTAACTGTCTTTTAACCACTTTTCTACCTTACACGTACTTTTTAGGTTGCTTGAATCAAATGTAGACCAGTATTTCAAATAAGAGCATGTTATCAATTTTATATGCTCTACTTAAATGTTTTCAGATTTACTTTGTGCTTCTGTGTGGTCAAACATCTTCATTTCTTTTCTGGACGCTGACACATTCCTGAGCAGATGTTTTCATTAAGTTGTTGAATGTATTACCCAGTCTTTTTCCATTCCATCTTTTAAACCTCTGCACTAGGGAATAGCTCATCAGCAGAAGTTAAAATTGGTGGATTTTGCTGTTGTTTGCTTGTTTGTTTGTTTGTTCATCTGTGTTTGTGAGCATGTTGCCTGGTTTCCTTTCTCCAGAGTTCATTGGTTTTGTTAAAGTGTGCATGTGGTGGGGAAGAATGTTTCCTGTGTAGTTCTGACCACCTTATCTCATGTTGTCTTTCCCAGAGTATTAATTATATTAAACAAAGGTGCTTTTCTTACTGAAATATGAACATTCTGGATCAAAGGAATTGAATGTAGATTTTGTTCAGAGTAAGGATGCACAACAGTCCCATTGCACGCAATGCTACAGGCTTGGGGAAGAGTGGCTGGAAAGCTGCTCTTTAGTAAAGGACCTGGAGGTATGCTGATTGATGGCCATTGGACACGAGCCAGCTTCTGCCCATGCATCCAAGAAAGGCCAGTGGCATCCTGGCCTGTATCAGCAATAGTGTGGCCAGCAGGACTGAGGAAGTGATTGTCCCCCTGTACTCAGGAGTAATGAGGCTGCATCTTTAAATACTCTGTTCAGGGTGGCCTGTCACTACAAGAAAGACATTGAGATGCTCAAGCATGCCCAGAGAAAGGCAACGAAGATGGCAAAGGGCCTAGAGCACAAGTCTTGTGCTGAGGGAACTGGGGGTGTTTAGTCTGGAGAAAAGAAGGCTCAGCAGAGGAGAACACTGCCTACAGCTATTTCAAAGGAGGTTTTAGTAAGGTGGATATTGGTCTCTTCTCTCAAGTAACAAGTGATAGGACAAGAGAAAATGGCCTGCAGTTGCTCCAGGGGAGGTTTAGATTGGGTATTACGAAAAATTTCCTCACCAAAAGGGTTGTCAAGTATTGGAACAGGCTGCCCAGGGAAGAGGTTGAGTCACCACCCCTGAAGGTATTTAAGAGACCTGTAGATGTGGCACTTAGGGACATGTGCTTGTGGTGGACTTGGCAGTGTTAGGTTAATGATTGGACTCAATGCTTGTCTTTTCCAACCTCAGTGATTGATTCTATGATTTGTGTGCATAGCATGAGCTAGGAGAGTGCTTTTGCTTAATAAAATTCTGTTTAGATTTCAACTGTAATTGGCAGATGCATAATGCAAGGCTGACTTCCTTTGAGAACAGTATTGTAGCTTTAATTTTAAGCGTGAAGATTCCAGGTCCAGTGATTTAACAGCCTGATGTCTTACATTCTGCCACTTTATACCAAATAAATGAGTTTAGGAAAAAACTTTTAAATTATAGCTTTCAGTGCTTTTTTGGGGGAAGCTTTTCAGTAATTGCATTTTATATTTGATTTTAACATTGAGTGACTGTGTTTCCACCTGAAAAATGCTTTAGCATGAATTTGAACTTGTTTGCTTGTTCGGTGTTTAAGGGATCTTAATCAGTCCATAGCTAAAATATTTTTTAGAATATTTAATTATTACTGTTTCTGGTAACTAAATTTCTGCTTAGATATTATGGGTGCTACATATTATAAAAATTTTTGAGCCATAGTAGAAAAAAATCTGATCTTTTTAAAATCAACATGAGAAATCTTATATTCCCTGTGTTTTGTTTGCTTTGGGAGAGACCTGAACACTATGGAAATGAAATCTAGTACTCTCAGTTCAGGTGGCTTCAACTTTGAATAAATATGCACAGGATTTAATGCGGCTAACCAGAGACACATTTTTTTAGAGACACATGGTGCTTGATTTTTTTTTGGGTCCCCCACGTCCCCCCCTCAAAGCACAGCAAACCAGGGGGTGAATGTAGGCACAACATGTGCTTTACAGATGTTTATGTGAAAATCCTAGAGTACACTCTACTGGGGCAGAATGGGGCAGCACTTGAAGGGTGTGCACAGCCACTGGGCACTGTGCTAAGATGCTTGCTGTGCCTTTGTTAAATGTTCATGTGGGTAGTCAGTGCAGTTAGTGTGCTGTAAATCTATGACCTGACTATCTTGAGTGTTTGTGCAAGTCATCAAAAATGTTTTTAATATCCAGGCAGATGATATGAAAGGGAGAGATGGTTTGTCCTGAAACAGAACTGGTAGAGTAATCCTAGCTGGAATAGGTGTGGACTGTGTTTGTATTGATACAGCAGAACTATCTGTCTATATCCTTTTAAGCCATGTGAGCAAAGCAAGCTTTAACATCTGAAAAAGTCTTCCAAGAAGGCTGCAAATGCAGCATTGGAGAAATGAATAGGTTGTATTTATATTTTTTTCTATAAATGTACAAGACTGACACACGGATAAGGTGCTTTTCCTCCTGGAATATAGTTCATATTATTGGTCTTTAATGTACACCCTATCAAAAGCATTCTGTAAACGTCAGATCAACTGGCTGTATTTATAGAAGCAGCCACACAAAGCTGCATGTGGAAGTGAGCCATTGACTCAAAATGGGTAGATTGTACAGTAGGGGTGGCCCAATACACTTCTACAATAAATGTCTATTGTGTAAAGCTCTTTTCCCCATTCTCCTAACAAATACACAAAAAGCACTATACAGTGTCCTTCAGGGATGAAGAAGCACCAGATTCCTGTGGAAGTTGCCCTGTGTTCTAATCGGGAAAAAGTTATTGTGGAAATTCTGAAGCTCACTGAAGCAGTCGGACAAGCAGCTTTTCACCCAGGTCTCATTACTATAATTTCTGTCCCAGGTTGCAGCTGACCCCATGTTCCTCACTGCGAGGTAATTTGGTGACCCTGTGCAATGAGTCCCCCCTCTGTCCACTTCCTGATGGACATATGTCTGTCTGTACTATATTTTCTGCCCTAGGTTGCAGCTGACCACATGTTCCTCATTGGCAGCTAGTTTGGTGACCCTGTACAATGAATCACCCTTCTGTCCACTTCCTGATGGACGTCTGCGTGTGCTGCAAAACCCTATGCTGCAGTGCTTCAGTTTCCTTTCACATTTTCAGGAGAGAGGCTGGGGACTGCACAGACTGTGGAAAGTGAGCTTCACTTCTCGTTCTCAGGAATGGTCCTGTCTGATTAAGATCAAGCAATGTGTGTAGGAAAGCAGCTCTGGCTCCCTACATACTCTAAGGATGGATATACCCTCAGTCCCCAGGAACTGTCAGATCAGAGTCTCTCTGAAATTCATGGTAGATAAAGAGAAGAAATAGGAAATAAAGTGAAAGTACCATTTTTTTTTATTATTAGGAGAGGGAGTGATGGAAAAGATTCATCCTTTCACTGTGTATGGGAGCTGTCATTTGGAAGTCTCAGGACACATGTATATTGTTTTGAAAACAACCTTTCCGAATATGGTAGAGAAACAGCAAGAACAGATCAGTAGAAATTTGTCTTCCACCAGAAATGGTTATTTCAGAGGTCAGGATCAAGCACCAAGAAAATTCTTCTTGAAGGGCCAGAATCTCAGCAGACCAAACAGTATGACTACACGGAAGTCAGCTGAATATCACTGATTTATTCCAGCCCAGTATCTGCCCTCTTGTATTTTAAAAAGGTGTGGACAGCAGGGATAAACCAAATTAATCTCTTATATCTCTGTTATCTTGTAGCCTGAGGGATATTTTGTAACCTAGATGCTCTCCTAACTTCTTTGGTTAATGAAAACAATCTTGAGTTCTGAGCATTTCTCTAAGCCTGCTGGTCAGGTTGGTTCCCAGTAGCACAAAATGGCTGTAGCCTGAAAAGATTTTCTGTGCAGGATGCCTGCACAATCTGGAATTGGCTGATCTCTTTTCTATATTTGCTTTCTTTTTTGCGCTGCATCTCCCCAGATTCATCAGTAATACTGATAGTGAGAGAGAAAAGAGCAAATGAAGAAGAGTGAGATACTGTTCCTCTAAGATTTAATTTTAATGTTCAATGTTTGCTTCTATTTTTTCCTATCTTGTTTTGGTTTTGTCCTCCATAATAGCAGAAAGAACAGAGTCCATGCCCCTTGTTATGTAAAATCAGTTGCACTAGTGCCCTTTGTGTGGAATCCTTCCTCTGTAAATTGTACCTGACACTAGACAGATGTTACACAGACACAGCCAGATGTGCCCGCCTTTCACATCTTCCCAAGCCACCGGCACCACAGCAGTGTGAGACAGTGCAGGAGGCTGGGGCAGTGCAAGGTAGTGAGTGATGGGAGAGCCTCTGAAAGTCTCAGCCAGGGTCAGTACTAGCCATGGGGAAAGTCATTCAAAGGCCCAGGTGGAGCCCGTTCTCACCTTTCTGAGGGTGAGCAATTGGGTTTGATATCCTGAGCAGACTGCATTATCTCAGGAGACCTCATGCACTCACAGCTGGGTCTGGATGGCTGTTGTGCATGTATTGGCTATCTCTCACACAGCCATGTCTCATGTCTCCCACATGTCAAGCAACAGTATGGAGAGAAAATATCTGTATTATTTTAAGTTTTCCATGGGTTTGGAGAACGGAGGTTTAAATCACAAGCTGAAGGGATCAGCTGCAGTTTTTTCAAAAAAGCCCTCACCAAAATCTACACTATTTCAGTCTCTCAGACTGTGGCAGAAGCTATTAACAGCATAGTTAGTGCTAGTTAAATCTTCGTTTTACAATCATTTGCCACTTGATGGTTAGAATTACCATTTGTAGGTAAATACTCTGGTCTTAAACTCTCTTTTCCCTGCCCTTTGAGTCCAGCTACCTTTCTGTCTGTCCATCCTTGTCCAGGAGCAGGCATGAGGGGCAGACAGGACCTGCTGCAGAGCACGACTGATGCACTCTGCCAAGGCTGTTTGCATCAGCCCAGGCTGGGTAGGTCTTGCTGATGCTCAGTGAAGGAACATGGTTTGGAGCTGTGAGCACTTGTGCTGAAAAGTGGTAATGCGCTTGTCTTTGCTCTTTCCTGGGCACCAAGTGGGTCTGGGCAGGCAGCTATGCCTGTCCCTCGTACCTCTGGCTGGTGGGGTTTTAATGCTGTCTCTAAGGGAAAGAAAAAGGCTATTTCACCATGCAGATTCTATGTGGTAAAGGCCTTTTGCTGCCTTCAATTCACTGATTTTATGTTTGGCTTCAGTGTTTCGTGCTATAGTGAGTTTCCAAAAAAGCTGATGACGGCCTGCATCCCCATCCCCTTATCCTGCATTGCCCTCCACCTGCCTTTTACCCTGCAAATCCTCCCTGGCAGAGGTATCTCATAGCATTTCTTTCCTCTCCATCCGCCTACACCATGTTTTTCCCTCACGTACTGGAGTGTTGAGACGACTCCCCAGTGCTGATGGTGGAGAGGCTGTTTTATATATATGGCCTGTCTTATTCAAGGAAGTGGTCGATGTTAGGATAATCATGCCATTTCAGGCAGACTGCTTGTCTAATTGGCATGTAACAAGCACTGACAGGGTACAGGGGAGTGTGTGTGTGTGCACGCACACTCATGTATGAGGCAGGAATTGTGATGGCAATGTCCGAATTTGCCCACCCGGTCAGGAGGAGGCATTTCCGGCAAGGCAGAAGTAGGAGTGGTGAGTGCTGATTTCAAATGTATCTGCTTCAGAGCTGGCTGGGGCAAAGAAAAATTTGGTTAACACCCTCCCTGTCTTCCCCCAAGCCCTGTCTGCCTGGCACATTTGCCTCTCCAGGCTTTCTCCATCACTAGATGAAACCATTTAAAAGGTCATCATCTCTCTGCTGGTCCTAAATTGACCATCTGATGTGGTTTTAATGCTCTATTTCCTATGCCAACCAGCCTTTGAAACACTCTCCATTAGAATGCAGGGCTAACAGCCTCACATTTAGGGCAGGTAATGTTACCTAATGGTGAGAGCACAGGATGGGGAGTTGGGTCCCCCAGAGTCTGATTTGCTTTGTGCCCAAGGGCAAATCCCTTCTTTGCTCCTGCCTGCTAATCCACACCAAGGGGCTCACAATGTCAGCCTGTTTCCGCAGTGTCATGTGTGTTTTGCTCCCACCTGCCTGAGTTCGGGCACTGCGGCCACTGTATCTCATCCCTTCCACGCTTGCATCAAGCAGCTACAGAAATGCTCACATAAGAAAAATTGTTTGCTGAAAGGTGTTTCTAGCAAATTAAATTGCGTGTGTCTGTCCTACCACATCCCCTTTCTGTTTCTGTCTCCATCTTGGAGTCTGAAAAATCCAGGAAATCATGGAATAAGCCCTTTGCAGGCACAGTTTGATGTTGGGTTACCTCACCTGCATGCACAGCCTACTGCCCTCTCATTGTGCCCCTGTTGTAGCTAGTGGCTCAGTTCAGACACACCAGGGAGTCTCCCAGACACCTGACTGGGGACTGAGGTGTGTGTGTGGTCTGTAGGGAAGAAACACATCCCCGCTGGCCCGTGCGAGCCGCGGTAGTGCTGCTGAAGCAAGGCAGCACTGCTGCGGAAGGGAATGACTCTTGCTGCGGTAGTGATGGAGAGCAGAGCCACTCAAGTGTGGCTGCCTTGCAGCACACTGCTGACTTGGCCTGCCAGGGAGTCCTTCAAGCCCTGATACTTTCTCATGCAGGTGTCCCAAGCATGAGCGTACCCAAGCAAGCCCTGCAGCTCCCTGTGTGCTGCTCTCACCCTGCATCTCTGTGCAGGTGATTGGATCCAGCAAGCACGAGCGCAGGGAAAGCTGGGGGAAGCTGCTGCTTCTGCACTCCTCCTGCAAACTTTTGTAAGTGTGTTGCTAATGGGTTTGAGAGAAAACCCTCTGAAGAGTTATTGTGCCAAATTTGGAGACTCATTTCAGTCATTAAGGTGCGAAGTGAGGGATTTTAGTGCTGCTTTAAGTGTAAATCTCAGTGCAGCTCCAAGAATCAGAGTCGCTGATGATCCCTCCTGGATTATTATTAGTGGTTCTAATCTTTCCGGTGGAAAATGAACAGAAATGACACCCTCTTGTGTTATATCTGTTGCTGATTTCTGTGAACTCTTCCTGTCAGGCTGTGCAAGGGAGATTCCCACAGTGGCATCATTCTTGAGTGGTAGGGGAAAGAGGGCTGAGAACTCCTTAATATTGCTGTTTGCTTAATTAGATATTGGCACTTCTTTCTAACTAGTGACATATAAAACTGCAACTCCCATCAGGCTAACGGCATCCTCATCTTCTTGGAGTCTTGCTTTGTCTTTAATCTGGTGGCCAGTGCAGAGAAGCCATGAAGTGAGTGTAGTTGTAATCTTGGTGCACTGGAAAGTCTTTCCAACCACCAGAGCCTTACCTAGGTCTGGTAGGCTGCACATGCCTGGGGATGGTCTGTGCCTGGCATTGCTCAATCGCAGAGCAATGCAAACGACCAGGAAAGAAATGCCAGAAAAAGAGCATGTGCGGCCTTGACGTGGAATGGGGTTCTCTTGGTGTTTGGGTGCTGAATGGGTCCGGCTTTTGGAAAATAGCCAGTAGTCTGGCTTTGAAAATGGTCCTGTTGCAAACATTTCATGCTGGGCTCCCTTATGGCTGTGCTTCTTAAGCTGTGCATGTTCCTTGGAGATCACATGGACCAAGTACAGAATTTCCTTTAGAAATAAGCATAATTGACGATTACACTTGGTAATGAGGAATTAGTAGATGAGTTTGATTGATTAATAGAGTTAGGACAAAAAAGTTTGGGAAAAGGAAGAAGCTAAAATCATGACCTGCTTTTTTATCTGTTTGAAGAAGCTTCTCTGCTACCAATGCTTTCTTTAGATCAGCTGGGTGTTTTCTGTGTGCATATAGTACGAAAGTGTGAACTGACCAAAAGAACAGATTTATTTCTTTTTTTTTTTCTTGAAATTGGTTCAAATTGAATTCAGAACGGACAAACTGAAGCTGAATATCATGAAATGTTTCCTGATTTCATGGTGTAATAGAGCAAAAGAACCTCTCATGTCTGTAATGGAAATGTTGATTGTGTAATTTATAGGAGAACTGGGCAAAGCAGGGGAGGGCAGAATCCTGGGGCTAGCCCTGCAGGCAGCTTGATCATCTCTGCCTCTCACTGTGATGTGATGCTACTGGTGCCAGAGAAGGTGTATAAAGGCAAAATCTACTTCATGCAACGGGATTGTGAATTGAAGTAAAATATATTAACAGGGGAAGCTGTCAGAGTGCCACAAAGATGTCGTATAAACCATTGAACTGTGAAATGTGTATATGCCTCCCCCTCTTCCCCACAGTGTCATTCTGGATGGTCTGACAGTTAAGAAAACAATAGACCTGATTCTCATTTACAGCAACTGCACTTTAACATGCTCTCATGATGCAGCAAGGCTTTGAAATGAGTGTAGCTGTAATATCTGCCCACTTAAAGGTCTTCTGTGTTGCCAGAGCTGAGTGAAGAGGCCTTAGGACAAATAAGACTGAAGCCCAGACTGTTTAATAGTCCATTTGTACAGCTGACATGAGATACCCCAAAGGGGAGTGCCTTGCACGGAAGCGACGGAGCCTTTCCAGACAAAGAGAATCATTAATGTTGGCTGCAGGGATTTGCAGGGATGATCACCCTTTAGTTTGATCTTGCTGGGTGTAAGGCATGGCTCTGTCCCTAGAGAAAGGGTCTTTCACTGGGCTATCTCAACATCCACTCTTCCTATTCCTAAGCTGCTTCAGAGGATCTGATAGGGATGGAGCTCTCACCAATGTGCTGCTCCTTCTTCTGTTCTCCACAGCTTTTCTTATCATTGCCTTGATATTTGGGCTGGGGTAGGCTGTCTCCACTGCTTCACCTGTAGGCCATCGCTGCACTCAACTGACACATGAAATCCCCATTGGAGAGTAAGCAAAGAATAGGCTGTGGAGTGTGTTTACATGGCTAATTTCTATGGATCCATCTGCCCTCATGTGTGTGTGACTCTTAGTTGTGCTTTCAGGAATTCATTGGCAGCCAGTGTAGGACATGGCTTCCCTATCCCAGTCACAGAACTGGGGCAATTGCCTTGTCTGATTGTCCCAATTCCTGAAGTAATTGTCTTGTTTCTCCCACTCACTTCCTCTTAGATTTTCCATTTTTTGCACTGTGCTCCTACATTCCTGGTGTAAAATGTAGGGGGGAGGCAGACTCTCATTTTGAGTTCAGTTTCCAAGCATTAATGTTCTTCTTGCTCTTTTCTTTCTCCTACAGGTACCTGATCAATGTCACCTTTGAAGGCAGGAATTTGTCGTTCAGTGAGGACGGATACCAGATGCATCCCAAGCTGGTGATCATCCTTCTGACCAAGGAGAGGAAGTGGGAGAGGGTAGGACATGTTTGGTAATTCTCAGACTGTGTCGGGGGGAGGGTGGAGGAAGGCTCCAGGCAAATAATGCCCCCCACCTTTCTGTACCTCTTATCAAGGGCTGGTAATCTCCTTGCATCCTGGACCACTGGTATCTCCAATACCCAGGCTGCTGTCTTCTCCATGCAGGATGCCATTACATTCTTCCATTAGTTTGCATAAAAAATTCATCAGCTTCCTTTCTGTAACCTCTGAACGTAAGTTTTCCTGCCTTTCAGAGAGGAGACCTCCTCTCCGCCATGGGTTTCGATGACAGATACAGAAAATATTTCTCTGTGTGGCTTGGAGACAGTGAAGTTCTGTGTGCTAAACAACTGTGATTGAGCTACAGCTACACTTAGTAATATATGCCAGTGTTAACTTCATTGCTTGATGTATCTGGCCAGTGTCATTTGCAATAGGATGGTGCATTAAGTAGGATGTGTATGTGAGATCATATCGAGTTGTTCAAAGATGAAAATTTGCATATTTTTGAATAATTTGCATGTAACCCAAAGCACCATTTTAGAAATGGTGTGGATTTTTGTGTTAATGTAATGCTTTGGTTCATTTCACTTCCCACATAAATGTCAGTGGTCCAGGCTCAGAACAAACACTCCCAAAGGGTTTGAATTGAAGTAGAGGGGGTAGTTTGAGGGCTAAGAAAATAAGATACAAAAAAAGTGATTGGGGTGAGAAGTCAGAGTGAAAACAAGGAGAATTCAGCAGAATTCTCAATTCTCTCAATACCTATGAAGAGCTTGGTCTGAATGTGATCATGTGTATGGCTTAGAAAAATGCCTCTTTGCCCCATCAGCCACAGCAAACCTCTCCTTGGCTACTTGTTCTATGCATGGACTTGCAAGTGGCCTGCATAGCAAAAGGCAAGAAGATATTAATGGGGAAATCAGAATGAAATGAAGAGTTGTCAGGAGAAGTGCATTCAGAAAAGGACTGGAACAACTTCTGAAGGAGGCAGAAAAGCAATCAGTTTAGTGCCTGGCATGCACTAAGGTCTCCCAGTAGTTGCGGGAGTGGGGAGAGGGTGAAAGGTCCCATCTTCTTCCTGGTTTCCAGGAAGAACTGTCTACTTCATGGTCTTGCTGCTGTGCAGACCAGATGAGAGTGTATGGTCTAGGAGAGTCAGCAGACGTCTCAGTGGGACAGGAGTGTGAAGAAACATATGGTGTGGCATCAGCACATGTGGACAGCTCTTGGATGTGTTTGGAGGCAGGCTGGTGGGATATTGCAGAAAGGGTGGGCAGGCAAAGCTCACACTGCAGAGACCTCATGTTAGGCTCTGTCCATCATGCAACTTCATTGAAGCTCACCAGGCAAAGTCCAGGAGGATTTGTTCCTAGCTGTCACCAAATTTGTTCTCACAGAGGAAAATTCCATTATCCGAGCAGGAAAATGAGGCAGTAGCAGCATAAATCCTGCTAGGGATTATTAGCAGGGATGGTTGTGGGGAATTTGTTGCTGGAATCTTTTGCAGGCTCTGGAGAGGCAAAGATAAATGCAGTCCTGTTTTTACCCTGCTTGTCACATGCATTACGTTGTCACAGCCTCAGTGAGGGCTCAGGAGTTTCCATGAGTGGTAAAAGCAGTTGTTCAATCTCTGATAGTGTATCTGTGGTCTCTCAGATGAACCAGACAATTAGTGAAAAGGATGCTGATGAGCTGGAATGTTGGGGCTAGACCTGGAACACACCTCAGCCTTGCTGTCTGTGGGGACTACTTGGCATCCATGAAACCAGAACAGCTCTTCATTTCATAGGAGCTGGGTTGAAATGACACTATGGTGAACAACAGTATTAGTGGTATGAAAATCCCATAGTGCTTCCTGTACACAAATATTTTACCTTGAGTCAGAAGATCAGATTATTATAATCAAACTCTGAGCTGTTTGAAATTTACACTGGCAAGTTGTGGAAAACACAGAAGTCATCTCCAGTATGCTCTAATCACAGCCAAATACCTTTCAAACTCAGCACCTCATGCTCTTTTTTTTAAAAAATTTTCTTCATTCAGCAAAAATGCAAATATGAAACAGAGCTCTGTGGCAAATATCTCAATTTTGTTCTGTGTTTGCAGAGACTCAGGCCCTTAGTCTGAAGTGACGTTAAGGGCCAATATCCTGGCACTTAACAGCTGCTCCCAGGCAATCACAGTACAAGCTAGCAATTATTCATACAGTATTAGCACACGTTCCCAATACCTTTGTAAGTGCATTGCTTTGCAGTGTAAAATCATCCAAATTCTCACTAATTTTTGCTGAATTAGCAAGGTGCTTTGTCCTGGCAACTTCTAGTCAATATACAGAAGAAACCATGCAAAGCACAGGAGAGCTCCTAAGTCAAACACTCAGCAGTAGGAGATGGTAGATGAAAGGCTGCACAGGAAACACTGATTCAGTCCACCTGTGTGTGTTCACTGTAGCTCAGTCTTTAACTACATCACTGCACACTTTTATCCCTAATCAGATGCTGTGCCTGGAAGGAACATCATTTAGGTCATTTAGTCCCTCCCTATGCCCAAAGGAGGGACCAACTAGACTGAAATTATTCCTGACAGATGTTTGTCTCACCTGTTCTGAGAACCCTTCGATGCTAAGAACTCCATCAAATCCTGAGGCGATCTCTTCCATGACTTCTTTCTCCTGCAAAGTTTTTCTACTGTCTATCTTAGATTTCTCTGATTGCAGTTTAAGCCTATTACTACTTGGCATTTCTCTAGTGGACATAGAGAATTGTTGATTCTCTTCCTCTTTTTATCTTCCCTATGTATGTTTGAGGGCTTCTGTCATGTTGTCTCCAAGTCATTTCTGCTGTAGATGAAACAAGAACTTGTTCAGTCTCTCCTGGTAGGTCATGTTTTCTAGTCTTCTGATTGTTTTTATTAGTCTTCTCTGGATTTCATAACACAATTTGCTGCTCTGTACAGCTTAGAGCAGTTGATTCTTGAAAGATAGCAAAATACATTGTGCGAAGTATGTCTCATGGTGTACACGCATATAAAGAAATGCTTTAAAACAGGTGTGATGCCTTCCATTTTCTGAGCAGCAAAGATGCAGTGACTGAACTGTTTCAGGATTTCAAATCTGTGAATTTTTTTTAGATTTCGATTTTTTTGTCCCAGTTTGGGCATAAATATCTTCAAAACCTCACCAGTTATTTCATAACAGGAATTCATTTTCCAGAAGAGCTACAGCTGTCCCCAGACTCTGATGATCATAAATCTCCTCCTGCATCCTTCAGACAGACTGAAGCCTTGCCGGGCTAACAGTCATGAAAGAACATGTAGAGCAACCACTTTCTGGAACAGGGCAGTAACCTGAGCTCTTCTGCTCTTGTAACCATGAGTAATGATTCCTCTTGTGATAAGCAATTGTGCTGTATCTCATTCACTTTTCTGTTCTCTGCTCCTTAGGGGCAAAAGGCTGCATGCCTTCCCTCACTACCTTTTAATCAGCTACTTAGCAGAGCTCTTTCCTTCACTGGCCACATAGCCTAGGTGTATTTAGGGTGCTTAGGTGCCCCCTTTGTATTTATCAAAGAGAGGCAGGTATGCATATGGAGGTGGTAAAGGAAGTCCACCATTATGTCCCATGAAGGGCCCTGCCTCAATAGAGTGATGAGCTGAGGCCAGAGATCTTGCAAGGTGAGCCAGAGGCTCAGTACTACACTAGGTTTTGTGTCTGTGGGGTGGGATGTTTTGTACGCAAAGAATTTTTACCCGAGCTTATTCTTTACTAGCTGCCTTATTCCTCTGCTCTCCTGTAATCCCACATGTGATGAAGACTTATCTATGTCTTTATGATGCCTTTGTGAGAGACGGCGAATGCTGCTGTCCAGTTCTTGTTCACATCCACCTTCTCTACTGAGGCAAGGCACAGTGTACCTGTCCTATTAGCTCCCAGATTCTCCTATTTGCTGTCTCACTTTCCCCCAGCAAACGTGGGGATGACTCAAATGTTGCTATGTCTGAGGCCCTCTTTGGAACTCTTTCTCTAATTTCTAGGGAATTTTGCATCACTTCTACCACTAGGTTGCTCTCAGCCTCTCAGTTTTACTGATGTTTCTCAGCCTCTTCCCTTAGGTGTGTCACTGGGGATTCAGAGCATCTTTACATGTGGCTCATGACAGCAACCTCTTGTGCCACCCCACAGAGCCCTTTGATTTGCAGTCTCCCTGGGGCATCTTTTGCCATGCAAGCTCCAGTAACTCCTGCTCCTGGCTGGACAGGCAAAGCTCCAGATCATGGGTTTGGTCAGGGTGTCACTACAAGCCATCTTAGAGGAGGATAGATGGGAAACTTATGCTGAAAGATTCATTCTTCCTGCTGCATGTGCTAATCCTCTGCCGCTATCAACTCTCACCCCCATCAGCAGATTAAATATTTGCCTGCTGCTGCTCCTATAATTATGAGCATTTGACTTTTGAACTCTTGAAAATCAATTAGCAACATCTGTTCTGCTTCCTTTAGCCATCAGTGTGGCCATGATTACAAATTCACTGACAGGCTGCTCCTAGCCTGGTCCTCTACACCATTGCCCACGTTAGTGTTCCCTGAGAATGGGGCCATTTGCTGTGACATGCTGTGAGTTGCCTTGGTGACTGTACACTTCCAGTACTTCCTAACGCTGCAACAGGGTAAAAAGCAGTCCCACAGCTCTCTTGCACATGGCACTTCAAGTGATACGTTCAACCTCAATCATAGTCCACAAAAGGTGTGTTTGCAACTTGTGTGACCCTGTCCCCTGCTTGGGACAGAACTGTGTTATGCCCATCCATTCTTCGGAAGTATTCCCTCAGGATGTGGGAGGGAGCTAGAGAAAGGAAAGAAGAGTTTAGAAAATACAAATGGAAAAATTAGGTTTGTTTAGCAAGAAAAAAAGTAAGAGAGGAAGGGGAACAAGGTAAATCTTTGGACACCTAAATCATTGTTGGAAAAAGGACATTATGATCAGTTGCTTTTCATGTCCACAGTAAGCAGAAAGAAGAAGACATCTTGCTAAATTTTCAAGCAGAAAGATTTCAGTTAGATATGTAGGGAGATGTCTAACTGCTAGCATGGTGGGACATCGTGAGGCTCATTTGCTGGTGAGGCTCATTTGCTGGAGGATACATAGAAAAATATCCAACAGCATGGGGTCTAAATCTATCTTGTCCTGCCTCAGAGCTGGTGGATGCAGTAAGTGATCTCTCGTGGTTCTCTGCCAGCCTACATTTCTGTGATTAGATGAACAAGTTGAACCTGAAGTGTTTCACAAGAGACCACTTACTTGATAGAAAATTAAAACTGGGTTATGGACAAGCTGATCAGCAAAAACTTCAAGCCTGGCCCAGTGAGGACATAATTTCTGCAAGCTTCTACCATGTACCTTTTGTATGAGCAGGCAGTTGGCGCATGAAGGCTATTGTGGATGGCTGCAAACAAAAGTCCTGATGGAGGGACTTGTTACCCCCTGCAATCTGCAGCTTTGGAAGGCTGATGAATGCCACAGAGACACTGAAGAGGCTGTAGCTTTTGATGGTGACACAGCTTTCAAACCTGCTCTCAAGTCTTTCTATGCATTAAAAGAAGTATTCGCTGTCCTTTCTTTGTGTGCTTCAATGTCCCAGTGGCAGAAATAAAAGGAAAGGAAGGAAAAAACCCTGAAAATCTAATCACACTCTGTGTGGTAGTGACCACTCCATGAAGAACCAATATGAATCACGTACCTGTTATACTGCCTAGCAGGTGAAAGGTTTTAATTTTTTTTTAATTTCATTTTCTGAAGGAGGCTTTTCAAAAATAAGAGAACAAGAATGTAGAGTATTGAGGTAAAATCTACAGCTGTACAAATCCAAGCACCATTTTTGAAGGCCTTCCCCTGCCTTTGGAAAGATGATTAGATTGTTTGAGACATTTTCCTTCTTGTGTTGTCTGGTGCCCACCTGAGCAAGCCCTTCTGATCACCCATGCATGCACAGGTATGCTTGCCCTTCTGGGGTAGAAGTTACTGCCTTTGGTCAGGTTCTGTTCTCTGTGTGGAGTTCTGGAATCTTGCCAGCATGTTCAGGGACTTCAGAGAGGAAATATTTTTTTATCCCACTGACTCCTTTTACAGTGAGACAAGATTGGATTGTTTTTGCCAATCAGCCTTGTTTTGCTAATTTCCCTGTGTACATGGGGATTTATGACTCATTGTCCCTGAGGAGAAATGGCATAGGAGTTTGTTTAAACCTACTCAGAGTTAGTGACTGATTCTGTTCCCATAGAACCAGTTTTTAGAAGGATATAGCTTCACTTAGGGCAGATGGACTGTTCTGGATTTAAGCACATATGGTTGAAATTGGAATGGGAGTTTGTACGTGCATTTCCCCCCTTGTTTGTAAAGTGTTCTTTCTGGATACTTCTCTAAGAGACTGTAATTTGCTGAATCTCATGTTTCTCATTAGACAGCAGTCATGCATCAAAGAATACATATTTTATGGATACCCCCCTCACAAGTGAGTGTCCCTTAGATACCTGATCAAGGTCACATCTGATGGGTCTCTTGATGACCCTGATTCAATCAGACAGCCAGATGGCTTTATTGTGCACCTATGCTGTACCGACTGCCAGGATTTGGCCTGGCTTCTCACATTTGTCCAACATGCAACTGTATGTATTCGTGGCTAATTCTGGCCGTGTTAATCTTACAGTGACTCCTAAGGAGAAGGACAGATGCAAGTGCCACACAAAACTTTCCTTATCAGGCGATAAATGGAACAACTGTTGTGAAAAAGCCTCCTAGGTAAATCTTGGGGACATGCTGATCAAACAGTATCTTTGCAGACAGATAGTATCAGACCATCAGATTAGGTTACTGCATCCTGCAGTAATGAGCTAGTCCATCTCTTTGACCAAAGAGGGCATTAGTTGGGTATCTCCTCCTAACCACTGTATATTATGTCAGTATAAGCTGTTTGATTTCTTTGCCTTTTGCTGAAGCGATTCCTGACTTTCTTTGATTGAATTTTGGAGTGTATTTGCATGATTCATGAGCCTGCAGAAAAATATTCTGGCTCTTCTCCACCGGGCCCTACTCCTTGGCTACCAGAGGGAATTCTTACATTGAGACAGTAACAGCTTCTTGGAGAGACCTTGTCCTCTAATGCAAATCAGGTATTGGAAAATCTAGAGATCTTTATTAAGTTCAAACTGCAGTTAGAATGCCTCCTATCTTTTCATGCTGGTGTAGCTGATGACAGTGATAGATGACAGTGATAGCAGTCATCTGACCTTTAATGGGGTTACCAACCTGACTCATTGGATAGGGCAACCCTAAGTACTGTACCCAGTGTACTGTGATAACACCTTTCAGCCATGGGAGAAGACTGCTCTTGTCTTGGTTGAGTTCTAGATGAGGGTTGTAGTCTGGGTCTTTCTTCCATCTGACTTGCCCTTGCCACACAGCGAGGGGTGTCACTGTTCCTTCTTGCTGCAGTCACCTCTTGTGCATCACCATTGCTGTTCCCAGTACCCACTTATGGACTTAGGACTCTGGTCTGAAGGGAGCTGTGTGAATGCTAACCAGAAAGGTGGCTTCTACCCCAAAGTGGTTACACTTTAATTAGAAGACAAAAGGCAGCAGATGGGTACAGATGGACCAACGGGGGAGTACAAGAGAACAATCAGACAACATTAGTCAGCATGGTAGGCAGCAGGCTTTACACACCAACTGCCTAACTCTTGTGAAGGCTTTGATAGGCAGCAGAGGATTATAGCTGGCTTTGTGCATGCTTATGGGGGCCTCCTTGAGAGTGTGAAGGGCAGATGGGGGAAAAGCAATAAAGGTGCTTTTGTGTGCTTAGAGAGCTGTGGCAGAAGGTGAAACAACTTAAAGATACCCAGTGCTGCTGTAAAATTTTCAGTCTTCTTAATATCCAAGGGAATAATCCTAACTTTACAGAGGACCCAAAAATCCTGTTGTAAGGCTGTCTGGTGATGCAGCAACAGCTCTCAGTGCAAGGTTGGTGTGCTAGTGCCAGAGTCATATTGCTTCTGGTCAAAAGCCCTCCTTCTCCTCAGTTTGGAGGTTTGTGAGCATGTCAGATGCTGCTGTGTCTGTGGTCCTTCCATTTTATTTGAATGTCAGAGAGGGACTCTTTGTCAGGGACTGTAGTGATAGGACAAGGAGTGATGGGTTCAAACTTCAGTGGGAAGTTCAGGTTAGATATAAGGAGGAAGTTCTTTACTGTGAGGGTGGTGAGGCACTGGAACAGGTTGCCCAAAGAAGTTGTGAATGCTTCATCCCTGGCAGTGTTCAAGGCCAGTTTGGACAGAGCCTTGGGTGACACGGTCTGCTATGAAGTGTCCCTGCTGATGGCAGGGGGGTTGGAACTAGATGACCTTAAGGTCCTTTCCAACCCTACCATTCTATGATTCTGTGATTCTATAACTGTGAACATTTCATTGATTGTGGTAATGTGTTATCTCACCATGTTGATGATAAACATCCATATCTTAATTCAGGTGATAGCTGAGCTGCTGTGGGAAGATGAGTTTTAAATCAAGGGCACAGTAATTAAATTTTTCAATCACAACACAGTACCAAGGATCTACTCTATCATGCCTGATCAGTCCACAACATCCTCAACCTCCTGAAAAAAACAGGAAGGAGGGTTTGATTTGGTTAGAGGTGAAAGAAAGAAACATAGCTGTTTTGTGGTGTTTCTTTTTAGTTTGGTGAATGAAAACAAATTTATGTTTCTTTTTGAGTCCATACAAAATGTTTTTCTGATCTGAGAAAAAAAAAAAAAGGAAAGAAATCAGGTCATTTAAATATACTAACATAGGCAAGTTTTGATATAAAAATGCCATGTGAAAATGAAAATTTTCTAAAGTTTTCATTTTGTGCATTGCAATTTTTAAGCGAAGCATGTCATTGTGAGAAGTCTAAGTGATCTATGCTTCTAAGAAGCCCCTCTCTTGCCCTCTATTCAAGCCACAATTCTCTTATTTCAACCTAAGCAAGAGAATGACTTTTTCCCCAAACTTCATTTAGGAGTGAACTGACTTTTTATCTGCCCAACAGTAATTGCTCCAGCTGTAGTTCACTCAGGAATGATAATGGGGAGGTTGTGTGTCCTACAATACCAGATGGATACACAGCACAGCAAACTTTGCTTTCCCCTGCTTTGTCCCTAGCCACATACTGGAAATCACTTCAGGGAATCTGTAGCAGTGAGAAATTGCGCAGGTTCCCCAGTGCCATTGGAAGAGGCAGTTCCATTGCTTTTCCCATTTCCCATTGCTTTTGTGGCTAGACAGTGCAACGAAAAGACAGATGAGGAAAGCATGGGAATTTTGGCAACTTTAAGATTTGAAATTGGTGAAGAGACAGAGACAGAGAGGAAGCAGGCAACCAAGCTGAGTCTGGAGAAGATGCTAGCATGACTTCTGCTGAAGGAGGCTCACAGTGAGTGAGTGTGCCTCTGGTGCCTGAGAGTGTGTTTTCATCTGTTTGGTTGCATTTGCTTGAGACTCCTTTTCATGTCAACAATGTTTTCACTTGGCCTGTGAATCTTTTGCTTTTTCTAGTTTTATGTTTTCTGAATATTATTAACTGGAGCCAGAGCTTCTCTTTTCCTTCCATGGGGCTTGAGAGAAGGGAGGTGCTACTGTGCCTTCATCTGCATATTCACAGGACCCTAAGGTTTTCTTTCTTTTACCTTTTACCTTTTTCCTTTTTTTTTTTTTTTTTGTTGGTTTTGTTTCTCTTTTTCTGCCTCTTCCTCATTTTTTTTTTTTCTAGGATTTTGGCAGTTTGCTTTTCCTGAAGTAGAAGTCTGCTCATATTTGCTTCTGAATGAATTTGAAATAAATTTCACTTAATATGAAATTGCTCAGATTTTTTTTTTTTTGTCAGTAAGAAATAGCTTGTTTGTTGTGTCCTTACCTTGGTTTCTCTCCTCTGGTGTTGGTTCTGGTCAGCGTTTTTGTGCTGGGCTCTCACACTCTCCCTGCTTTGGGTTTGAATTCCGAAGTGCGTGGTTGACTTGGCTTGATGCTGACCTGCATCTTGGCAGTATTTTTTACTAGATTAGGACAGTCTTTTCCCATGTGGCTTTCTCTGCACTGTTACGTGTTAACTTCTCTGTTGCTTTTCAAAGGTATCTCAGTGTTAAAATCGTGGTTATTGCTGAAGCTACTGTGTGCTTGAGTTACTCTCACTGCTTGTGAACTCTGGCATGCGTTTAGTGTCATTGATTTGAGCATACAATATGCTCAGCATCGTTTGTTTTCCCTCTGCCTGAACTGTGTTTTCCCCGAGTCTGTAATTTTTTCAGACTGCCTTTGGTAATGTTAGATCCCAGCACTCACTCCTTCGTTGCTTCTTAGTGGTATCTGAGTTTCTGTCACTATTCTTTGGCCTTTCTTCCTTGTGAAAGGTTCTGGCATTTACTGACCTGGGTTTATTTCTTAAATGTGCTGGGGGTTGTGTTGTCTTCTGCTGATTCAGCAGTTTGCCAGGCTTATTTAATTTCCTTCTGCTGGGCTGGCTGCATTCTGCAGTGTCTCTCACTATGCCAAGCCTGGAAGATTGTTTGACAGCCTTTTTCTTGTTCCTGTTTAAGCTTTTGACTTGGTCTGCATTTTGTGTGACAGTTTCTGGTGCTTGTTTCCCTTAGGTTTATTTCCTCGGTTCCTGTACATGATAATGACTTACATTTCTATTGTTCCTTTCTTTGAGAAGGATCCTAAGCACTTTGCAGAATTAGCATACAGGCAACATTTCAGTATGATCAGCCGCTTGTGTAGTGGAATGGGGTTAGGCTGCTTAATGATGCAAAACAGGGCTGCACAGCCATGTAGGGTAAGAAAGAGGAGTCTCAAATGGAAAGAAGAGAGGAATTTTTAATTGGACTCTGGCCAGTTTTGTCCCCAAAGCCTGTTTTGGAGGAAAATTACGAAGATCATTAAACGTCAGGAGTGATAAGGCCTGTGCCCTTCCCTTTCCAGATGATAATGCCTGAGCCTCAGAAATATGGTGGGAGGAAGAAACGAGTCTGTGACAAAACATAGTTCAGGATCAATGAAAATATTCATTAATTTTGGTTAGATACGGATAATTTATTTTGGAAGTTTTATTGCTGTAAATGAAAACTGGCATTTTGGTGTTTTCATGTAGACTCACATAAGTCTTTAGATACTGTTCACAGAGGCGAAGTGGGGGAGGAAATGGCAGCATCTTCCCCCAGATCCCAGAGCCTCGCTAGCCAGACGATGAAGACAGACTCCTAGGCAATGGGAAAATTGCATTCAAATCCGTTCTGCCTGACTCAGAATGGTGGTTTAAACTGCAGTCTCAGTTACCTCTCAGGAGAGAGTAGGTCTAGCCCTTGGGACTGGGAAATTTATTTATTTATTTATTTAATCATTGAAACTCCTCTGCCAGTGAGTACTCAAAGTGTCTTTGCAGATGTTTGTTTGGATCCAAATTTCCATCACTTTTATTAATCGTGTCTGATAAAGAACATGAATTTTTTTGTGTGTGTTGAATTGAAGAGTTTGATTCATGGAAAATTCAGAAAAGCAAACAAACCTACATTTAGATTGAAGCAATACCTTTAATTATTTTTTTTCCCCCTTATTGTTCAGGCTTTGCTTTGAAAAATCACTTTTGTGCATGGTAACTGGAACACCATTTTGGTCAGTGTTGGAGCATGCACGGCTGGCCCTTCCGAGACTGAAGGAACTGTGCAGCAAGGCAGCTTGCCACCCACCATGTAACACGGGGTGCACACTGCAATGTTAATGTTAGCAGATGATGCAGATCCTTTTGTTCTAGTAAATCCACCCTGGTGTTGTGTAATCCTGTGAATTTTGAGAAGAAATAGTGTTTGCTGGTAAATCAACCAATGTAAACCAGGTGCAGCACTGGACAGCAGAGGTGTGCTGCAAGTTTTGCAGCCTAAGCAGTGTCATACGACAGTCTCACCTCCCAGGCTGGGAGATCTGGGAATAATAGAAAGAGTCCCTTGTGCAGTCTGCTGCCTCAGATCACCTCCTGCATGCTGAGTTTTACTGTTTGCTTCAAGCATCATCTGGGTGTTTAAAGAATTCAGGATTGTTTGGGTCATTTCTTTCAGGCCAGTGTTTTACTTTTATTCTTTTTTAGAAGTGGGAGCTATTTGCTTTCCTTCTCAGATGTGTGCTCATTTTCACCAAGGCCAGAGTTCTTTGTATCACAGCATTTAATTATGTTTGCTCTGTAAAGACTGCTGGGATTATGGCAGCATCTCGTTTCTGTAGCTTTTCTGCTTCTGACTGGGGATACCTGTGGACAGCTGCTTTCTCTGAGCTTCCCCTGTGTATAGACCAGCCTACGTCTGTAGTTTCCAACAGCTTCATGCCTTGTCCCTTTTCTTTTAAAGAGGGCTGCTATTTGAGATCTCAGATTTTGGGATGGCTGTGGAACAGACCCATAGAGAGATGTGCGTGTCTGTATTTGAACAGTTGTTTTCATCTGTGCTCTGTCTTCTGTATTTGGTCCAAGAATAAGTCCTGTGTGTGTATACATTTTCCTGCTCATTGCCCAGACACCCTGCTCCAGCCTGGGACTAATGGAGACACTGTCTTACAAATAAAGATTAAAAGAGTACAGTCTTGTGAAATCTGCACTAAGGACTTTCTCCATTAAGAAGTCCCCTGTCTCAAATAAACAGTGAAGTATTCCCAGGGTTTACTGTGTAATGTTGCTTGAACTTTAGTTAAAACCTGGTTTCTGGTAGTAGTGAGTGTCTTACTGGACATTTGCCTGATTGCTGAGGATAGATTTTTTTCCCAAATATATATTTTTTGCCAGATAGGGAGTATGATAATTTTCTGTGTTTGAAGGGAATAATCAATAAGGAAAGAAAGGACTTTTTTGTGATAGTCCAACTGAAGGTTATTGAATAGTAATGGGGAGGCAGGAGGTAGTGCAAAAGTGCATTTAGATTAATGGAGATCATTGGGTTCTTACAGAAGATGCAAAACAGTTGTGTGATGAACATGCTTGGAGGCCTGGTTGCTGTGACTATGGGACAGGCCAGGCCAAATGGGAGGGAAGTGGAAAGGAACTGATTGGAAATATGTCCACCGAAGTTTTTGTTTTAGTTGTTCCATTTCTGTCTGTGTGTTGCTCTGGAGGGCAAGCAGCACAGCATCCTTGAAGGAAATCCTCCCTCTCTCAGATACACTCTCCTCTGAGCCACGCTGCCTGTCCTCCTATGAGCAGAAGAGTGGTAGAGATTTCCCTTGCCTTCTGCTTGAGGGGAGGGCATCTACTTGAGGGGAGGGCACCTAGTTTGTGCTGTGACAGAGGGAAAGGACTGAGAATCCCCTCTGCACTGCCCACTCTGTGCCTGCACGGGTGGAATTTTCCAGGAGCGTCCCCCTCCACCACCACCATCGCTTTGCAAACACCAAGAAACACAACTCATGAAAATGCATTCTTAGCACACAGCTGACATGGTCAACATCTGGTTTCCAAAGAGAGTGCTGTGAGAGACTGGAAATTGCTACACTGTGGAAAAAATGACTTGAGGTAATTATAGATACCTAACAATACTATTTAATTTTTTCTGCTGTGTCTTTCCTACACTGTATCTGCTAAAGCTTCAGAGAGCTGAATGATTCTGGCAGAGGGCAGTGAGAGGTGTGGATAAGGAAGAAAAAATGTTCCTTCTGATTTCAGTTAGGATCTGAAGTGAAGGAAATGTGAGCGAAGGATCAGATGTTTTCACGTCCTGCTCCAAAAACGGGGAGCATTTGCCTTTTCTGTGCATTGGCTATGGGAGGAGGAACGGGATGTACAGGATGAGGAAAGCTAAGGAAGACAGGATCTCTGAGCACAAACTCACACAACAGGGGGAGCTTAGCATGAAGCCTCACTGGCAGCAGGGATACTGCTTGGCCCCATCCTGCTGAGCAGGCTCAGAGCTTGGGACCACAGGGGAAAAAGGGAGGTAAATTTTATGAGGTTGGACTTGTGCCCAGTGGTGTGACTGACTGCTCCAGGAAGCAATTCAGAGGGCTTAAATGTCATACCCCTGCTCAAAACTACCTTTACTGCCTCTGAAAAAGAGAGAGCCTGCAAAGACCAACCTCAACAGGCTCAAATGAGGACAAGCCTGGAGTTCAGCAAGATCTCTCTGCTTCAGAAGTGCTGTCGCTGTGTTGGCACTGCAGTCCAGAGGTCCTGTGTAGGCTGCTTCTCCAGGCAGCACATGGCCAGCTGAAGCGATGACCTTCACCCCAAGGAGTGAGCAAATTCTCTTGGGTCTGCTGCTGCAGAGAGGGCACTGCATGGGTGCCTTAAGAAGAGGCTCAAGGGCCAAGTAAGAGGACCTATGTGGAGATCAGAAGATTGTTTAGGAGAAGCCCTCAGAGCCTAAGTGGCACATGTGAAGACGCACAGTGATAACCATGGAGGGCAGAACTGGGAAGCAGTGGGCAAAAATAGAATTTGTGGATGTTAGATGTCAGTTCTAGCATCAGGGTGAAGGCATCCAGGAGAAGGATCCGTGGGGACTATTGAAGCTTTCTGTAGTGGCCAACAGTTGGAGAAAGATGTTATGGAGGGGGGGTTGCGGTTCGATTTGACTTGCAATGCGACCAGGATTGGTGCAGATAGATGAGAATACAAGGTGAAGATGAAGCCCATGTCTCAAGCTCCCTTGCAAGTTGTGTGCTACCTTTCTGCCCTTGTGCTGAGTGCTGTGTTCCACCTCAGTTGCCATCTCCAAGATAATTACAGCTGTGCAGAGCTGAAGTGAAAGGTAGTGGAGGTTTTCTAAAGGGATGATAGAAGGTCAGCAGGAGACTTCAAGCTGAGGAGTTGTCAATTGGTCTGGCTTCTATAGGTAAATTGTGCCCTGAAAGCAAGCTCTTAGTATAATTTCATTTAGAGAAACACACCGAAAGGGATATAATAAAGATACTTGTATTATGAAAGTGTGACTGTTATCCTGGAAGAAACACTGGTTAAGACTCATCTGTATATAGAATAATAGAATCATAGAATAGTTAGGGTTGGAAAGGACTTTAAAGTCATCTAGTTCCAACCCCCCTGCCATGGGCACGGGCACCTACCACTAAACCATGTCACCCAAGGCTCTGTCCAGCCTGGCCTTGGACACCGCCAGGGATGGAGCATTCACAGCTTCCTTGGGCAACCCATTCCAGTGCCTCACCACCCTTACAGTAAAGAACTTCTTCCTTA
>JANHGB010042780.1:10516-53224 GCA_026283785.1 Coracopsis vasa | reverse complement strand
TCTTGTATCAGGAAGCTTTTGGGATTTTCCACACTGTGGTGTGTGGAGTTGTTGCAGATGACTGACAGGGAAATATAATACTGCCTTTTCCTCCATGTTTCCAACTGCAAACCTGCATTACTGGCAGCTGGTGATACACAAAGACCTGTTCTGTGTAAGCAATTGCTCTCAGCCTCGCAAAGGGGTGTTTTCTAAGCATATGGGGAAGGATGGGATGGTCTGAGAGATAGAGGATGAGAGATGTGTCTTGGAAGTGACTGTTCAGATGGGATATGCATTCCACAGGTCTGGATGTGCTTTTCTCCATGTTCCTCCTCTGTGCGCCTCAGACCCCCTTCACTGGGAGTTGTCTGTGGTATAATGCCTCTACCTGAAAAATCCATCATTCTTCCTGGTGTTGTGGAGCATTCCTGACAGTCACTCACTGGGAATTGACTGGTGTCATGAGGAGGATGACTTAATCCTGGTTGTGGGGAGAACAGGAGCTGGGTGGCATTGCCTTGTGCTGACAGCAGGCGCCCCTGAGTCAGGGCACCTCACTCTGTCCCTTCACTGATTCACTTGTGACCCTGTACAAATCACTCGGCCTTGTGTAGCTCTCTCTCTCCATAAATAGAAAGGTTAATCCCTCCCCCCTTGTGAAGGCTCACTAATAAATAAGAAATGCTTGTAATCTGTGACTGCAAAGTGCACTCATTTGTCTCAAAACAATAATGCTTCAAATTTTATCTCTCTGAGTGAAAAGTGTGTGTAAAACTTCAGGGGAAGTAAATGACACCTTACCTAAGTGTCCTGTCCCCAGCATGAAATCCTGTTCTGGTTCAGGTCAGTTTCCCTGAGATGGCTATTTCATGCCAAGGAATACAGTATTCTCTTGCCAAGAAAGGGAAAAACCTGCTTGGCTTCCTCAGAGCTGTCTAGAGGAGAGTCCTTGGTGTTTGTGCGTGACCTCAGTGTGTTCATGTGTATGCATGCACTGCATGTAATGCAGCCTGTGGCCTGCCAGTGAAAGGTGCTTTGTAGCTGTTGCTGAAGAGCAATTTGTTGATCTGTATTCTGAAGAAACCTCTGTCAAAAGAGTCAAAATCCACCCATACCACCATGTGCAGTGGGCATTGTATTCTTGCTGTGTGAACAGGAGCTGAGGTCTGCACACTTCTTTTCAGGGCTGTGACCTGCTACTATGTACCGAGGGTATTCTCTGGTACCTGTTTGGTTTTGTTTTCCTTACATGTGCCTTTTGGAAGAGCTCTGTTGTATCCCCTGCGCTGTCTCTCCAAGTGTGCAGCTAGGGCTGTCTGATCCCCTGGGGACATCATGGATTCATTCCATGAGCTGGACTAAGAGCAATTAATCAGTGAGATGCAAAGGAACTGCTGTGGAGTTTGCTGGCAGAAGCACTTTGTTATGTCCTCATCATCAACTCAGTTTGTCATTTGATGTGGTAGGTGCTGGTGTTGGTTTCCTAAAGGGATCTGCTCTGAATTTCTCTCGAGTTATGGCCTGCTGTTGGTGGGACAGCTGAAATGCGCAAGACAAGAAGGAGAGGGCCCCTTACTAAAGATCCAACATATGTTGGATATGTGTAGAGATACCTCCTCTGCTGTGTGTGCGCTCCTCTGCCTTCCAAGGTGAGAAGCAGCTCTACCTTTCTAAACGAAGAGGGTTCAGATCCTCTCAGTCTGATATCAGGTGTAAGTGTAAATCCCTTGGGACTGAAATGGAGCATCATACACCTTGCTCTTCAAGGATCTTTGCTGACCTGCAGGAAGAAACCCTTAGGCATCTTTGTCTCTTGGACTTTTTGAGAAATGGCTGCTCCAAGAGATGTATGTGACTCTAGTCACATGGAAATACAGAAGCTGGTAGTCACATGGAAATGTGAAGCTGGTAGCTGTGGCTGGTCATCTCAGCTGATTGCTGCTTGATTACATAGGATGGAGCAGGACTGTTGCCCTAGATTAACACCTGAAAGGTTATACTGTGCTTTGTATGTGCAGATACAGGTGAAGCCGTGTGGTTCCTCTGAGTCCCTCAAGCTTTTATTGCAGTGGGCTGCTCAATTTAAAATGGACAAGCACCCTCAGTAGCACTAGACTTCCATGAGCTCTAATTTTCACTTGCAGTGGAAAGCATCCCTTGTGTCCCTGCTCTTTCTTAAACAACTGTTTGTTGGTGTGAGGCCTGTCAGGCTCAGTGGTCAGGAACAGACCCCTTGGGCAGTTTGTGACACTGAAAACTGGCTTCTTTCAGTGAAGCAGCTGTGTAATGCTGGGCTGGACGTAGGCAGGCTGTGGGAGGCTGGCTCTGCAGAGACCTGTTTGTGCATTGCTCTGCAAGGGGGAGTGTGGGTAAGTGGAGATAGTTTGCATGACGGCTGTGCAGGACATGCACTGTGTTACTTGGGAGCTATACAAGAGAGAACTTGTTTTAGTCCTTTTATTAGGACTTATTTCTTGCTTATAATTAATGCATGGTTTTTCTGTGCAGCTGCAGAAGATCTCCACAGGAGTAAAACTAAGGAAGCAGTACGTAATCATGGATATTTAAAAAAATAATAAATAAAATAAGAGGAAGGAACAGGAGCTCTTTAAAGCCTGTTGACAAACTGGATGTTGTGTTTGGGTTTGTTGCTGCTTTTTGAAAACAGCTTCTGTTTTGTGAGAATCCTGAGTTTTGCTGCTGCCTGATGAGCTCTGTGTTTAGACTTCTTTTTTTTCTTTGTCTTCTGATGGTGATGGCTTGAATCCACTTTTCCTGTCCTCTCCAGATCTTGAACCAATATAGAGCTGGAGCACAGTGACTTAACTCTAGGCCCATTGATAGTTGGGATTGTAACACGTGAGTGTGGTGACTGGAAGCTACTATTTCCTCAGATAGGTTGGTTGGCCTGCATTCAATTTCTAGAGGATTTCTAGCCCTATCAGAAATCCAGCCATGCATCTGCTCACCGTGCTTATGATTCCAGTAGAGACACAGAGGTGGAAACTGGGCACTGAGTACCTTTGGAGCGGCATAGGATCACCCTGAATAAGTGACACTAGCAGAACAGTGTGGAAGCTAAGTGTTGAGCCATCTCCCATTGCTAAAATGCACTGGTTGTTCCGGTACCCTGCAACTTGACTACACAAATCTTTCTCTGCTCACAGAAGTAATGTACTTGAGCAGGTACAGTTCTTGCTGTTCATACTGTTAAGCTCTACTCTTGTAAATATAAGCATCTTTAAAACTGATGTAGCTGTGCCTATTTTAGGATATGTTTGTGTGGGTATCCTCAGTCAAAGCAGATTATGAATGTCAATGTAGAAACAAATTGCTCCTAAACCTGCTACAGGGTTTTCCCTAAAACAGTAAACCAGTGAGTCAAAAAACCACATTTGGAATTTGCTGCTTGTTTCTTTGATCTCTCCTGTTCTTTTTCTAAGCCAGACATATTTCAAGTTGCCAGCTTAAAAGAGTTCTTTGACTAAAACCTGACATTCCCCAGCAGGAAGTCATTCAGCACTTGGATTGTTCTATCATGGTCTCCCTTCACTAAGTGTCATGCGATCGTGTGCAGCTGGAGCCCCTGTTCTCACTCCATCATGCTGGGTTGAATTGGGTGGCTCTGCAAAACCTTTCTGAGAGTTTTTATTCTGAAAATGACACCTAAGATGTTCCTGGTGAGGCAGGGTTTCCTGTCCTCCTTTGATGAGGCATGGTCTGTTCTTACTGCCAGCCTCCTGGCTCTCATCAGCCTAATGGTAGCTCCCTGGTAAGGGCAGCTGGAACGCATACACATACCTTTGCGTCCTACAAGTGAACAGGCACAGATTTAAGAGGGAAGCAGATCCATGGGAGCTTGAGACCCTCCATGCCTTGTCATGCCCCTTGCATTCGCAACACAGTTCTCCAGCTTCTTAATCCCCTGAGAAGGTGCAGGGCTGGGCTAGGACCAGAAGCTGTCCTGGACACAGGAAAGTGGAGTAATGTTTCTGGCCGGGCTGTAGCTTCCTGCCTTCAGTACACAGTCTTTTTTGTTTGAAAATACTGTAGCTTCCAAAATGAATCAGTTTAGTCTGCTACTGGTCTTAACTAGATCAGCTGAGAGTTGCTGAACCTGAACTGGAACAGAACCAAACAACACACAAGTTTGATTCACTGATATAAATGCTTCAAAAATCATCACCTCTTATTAAGTAGTTTAAGGTGCAGCTGAGGCTTGTTGCAGAGTGGGATTCTTGGTAAGTCTTTGGAGAACAACTTGGTCCTTCAGCAGCGAAGCCTGCTGGGTTCCTTGTAGGCAGCACTTCCTAGGGAGCTAGATGTGAGGCTGAGCAGCCTGACTGTGTGGGTGAAGTAGAGAGCAGCCTGTCTGATGCTGTCGTAAGCTTTTGCTTTGGCAGGATTTGGAAGGGTCTTTTACATAATGATGGTGCTTTTGAGGAGCTGTTCAGCACAGTATTGCCCTATTTTCCTTCTCAACTCCACTAGAGTCTGAGCAGTGCTTAGCCCACCAGGTCTGGGACCAGTGCAGCCAGTGGCACAGCTGAGAGGATACATCTAACCATTGTCTGGTCTTCTGCTGCTGTGCCTGTTCTGCTTCAGCATCCGTGAATGTTGCATGGCCCTGGTTGATAGCTAGGGATCTCTGCACAGCTCTGCACTGCTCAGTCTAAACACACTCAATTGCTTTAACAGCTTAGGGGCTGCTGTCCAGAGATAGAAGGGATTTCATGTCTGTCTCTGGTCAGGCTTATAACAGTGTCTCTTAAAGCAGAAACAAAGGCTGGTTAGCTTCTCCATAGCCAGACCTGCATTTCAGTGGCATGTCTGTATCTGCAGATAGTCAATGGAATAGATGAGAGTGTCATAGCGCAGGGACTGAATCCTTACTTCCCAGGCTGCTGTGGTCCCCTCTATGTGGTGCTTAAGATGACCCTATGTTAACAGTTTCACACATTGGTGTAGGTTTTCCTTGTTCCATTCTTCCCTGTATGAATGTTATACCTTTCCCTGAAATTACAGGATGATCTGGCTAGCTCTTCTAACAAACATGAGTGTTGAATGTGACTTATAGCCACAGGCTATATCAAAGCCAAAGTATTTCTGCTGGTGGACTGCATCACCCATTGCTTTTGGTTCTTGAAGTATGGTGGATATAAAAGCATGTAACAATTCTACATGTTTTTGGTTTGTTTTTTTTTTTGTGGCTTACAACTCTGTCCATGAACCACTGTGATCCTTCTTGCTAATCTTGAGACAAGATTACTGGAAAGATCCTCCTTTCTATCCACCCCTAAATAATGCACTGTCTTTAGTGTGGAAGACTGCAGGAAGACCACTCCACAGCAGGTTAGGGGAATGATGTGCCAACAGCTGGGGTACAGTCAGCATAAATAACACAAACCAGGTCATCTGCCTAGTGGGTTCAGATGGTTCTTGCTTCCACTGGGTGGTCGTATGCTGATTACCTGGATGATGTTTTACAGCTGCTGTGGTCTTGCCTTGCACATTGTTCTTCACCTCCTTCAGATGAGCTGGGTATTCTGAGAAGGCACGTGGGACTTTAGCTAGCCTGGCTAAAGAAACTCGTAAGCAGGTTTTACTCTGTCCCTGCTGTGCTGAATAAGGCGTACACATACAGACTGATGATCCCCTTTTGCTTGTGGGCTGTTGTTCTGCAGTGGGCTGTAAAGCATGTATTGCAGCCTTTACTATCTGGGCTGGTAAGATGACAGAAGTCAGGGCTGGTCAGAGCTGTTAGTCACTGTGATGCAGGGAGAGCTGGTGGAGAAAGACATCCACAGACACAGTGGAAAGAGACCTCCTCCAAATTGTGCCATCTGTTTCCCTGCCCATGCTGTGGTATATCGCCTTATTTGTTTCAGGAGGGCGGAACAGTTGAGTGATGTCTGGGAGTCAGGCCAGGTTGGACCACTATGTGCTTTTGTATCATCAGGGGTCTGCAAGTGCCTGTAAAATGACTTGTATGTTATTTTGCTCTCCCCTGTGTCTAGTGGTAAGCAATTGCAGGGCATCACCTCCATTTCAAACTAAGAAGGTGATGGTCAGCGTGTTGTTGGCCTGGGAAATTTGAGTAGATACTTTGCTTCCTGTTGATCAGGTCTGAAGGAGAAGTTGCTTGATTAGCCTTGGTACAGTTTTCTCTGAGTGAAAGCAGACACCATGTACTAGCTAGTCTTTGACTTTTGTAAAGGTCTCTTGTCTTGTTTGGGGCAGGGAGTGCTTTCCAGAATGGAGTCCTGATATTAGTGCTGAGTGATCCCAGCTAAGGTCTGAATAATTAACTAGCACTAAGCCCAGTTTCAGTCACTTCAGCCTTCTGTTTGTATCTGAGGTACTGTCTCCACTGAGCTGGAAGTTTCTGAGGGCTTCTGTAGATGCAGGGAGCATGGGAGATGGGTTGTAGTGTGCTCTCTGCTCTGGTTTCCAGCTCCAGATGTGGGCTGGTCCCTGTGCCTGAAACCCCACAGGCTCTGCTGAGGCTGTACCCATCAAAGGGTGGCTACTGCAATTGAGAAAAACCTCCTGCTGTTTCCTTTCACCACAGTGCTGCTTAGCTTTGCCCTGAGCATGTCTGCATGTTGTGCAAGGAAAATACAGCTGAGGTCTGCAGTTGTAACCAGCAGTGGATCTGTGCCCTGGGATCTGTCTTCAAAAATACTGGTGCAAAGGCGAGTTGCTGCTAGCGTTCGTATGACCGTAGACTGCAGGAGCATCCCATCTCTGCCAGGCTTTGGTGAGCACTGGACAGATAAGGGATAAATTAGACTCAAACTAGAGAAGCTTCAGTCTTAAATAAAAGGGGTGTGTGTGGAATGGGACATGCTTTTGCTATACAGACATGCCTCCAAACTCCCGCAGGAAGTCTGAGGCAGGCCTAGAAATTGAATCCTGATCCTCTGAGGCCATATCTTAGCCTTAGCCACAAAGTCCAGCCTCTTGCAGCTTACCAGCAATGTTTCTTATATCTCCCATGTGAGGACTGTGTGTTCGTTTAGGATTATTTGCTTAAAAGTCCCCAGAATGTGCTGCTGTAAATGTTGACTTAGTTCCATTGTCACTAATGATTTCAGTAGCTCTGGTGATGATGACTTTCCAACAGGCCCAAGCAGATTAAGCACCATACGAATTAGAGCTGTGGAAACCCCAGTAAGCCTTGTAATTTTGCTTGTGTCCCAGGAGACCAGCACTGTTGTTAGTTACTGTGGGGAAACTTTGATTGAAAATAGTACTATAGAAAAGTTTATGGACTGCTGGTGTATTCAGTGTTTCCAAGTCAATAGCAATAAAATGCAGTCCCGCTTGTTCTCCCAAATACAGTATTAAAATTCATAGTTGGTCAAGCAGGCTTATGTGATTTAATATGAGATTTCTTACCTGGTGCACTTTGAACAACGGCATTCCTTCCTTACAGTGATGGTTCTTGAATTTCTGCATCTCCCAAACAAAACTGTATAGTTAGACTGAAATTTCCACCATCATGGATCCAGAGAGACTCCTTTCTCTGGAAGGCAATAAATTGTTGGAGGTTGCATAGTAGTAGAGAGTCACAACATTAACAAATGGCTTGAAAGCAGGCAGATGGAGTTTCTGAGGGAAGGAGCAAGCAACTTTATGGTAGTGTCGATGGATTCAAGGATACAGACCTGTAAAGCTCCTGGTTTTATACCGAGTAGGCACTGTGAAGAACAGTGCTGGCTGTTCAAAACCCCTTCCCTATCCACAAGCAGGTTCTGCACAGGGCAATCGTTGTTTGAAGTGCCAGTACTAAAGTGTTAGCTATGTCTCCTGTGCCCAACAGTGGTAGCCTTTGAGCTCTCCAAAGGGCTTTGAAATTGGTTGCTCACCTTTGAGTAGCACATAAGGGGCTGCTTGCCTTTGAAGTGTTGTTTGTACTAGGGATGCTTTCATTTGCAAAAAAATCCCCAAGCAAGGCACCGTTGGTCAGCCCAGGACTTTGCAGCAAAGGAGCTTGAGTTCATTACACAGTCCCTAATGCAATCGAGCTGCTGGAGTCGCTGAAACACTGAATAGGACTCAGAGTGAAAGAAGTCTGTGCAAGTCCTGCCTCCTGTCTGCTCTTGGTGCTCAGAACTTGCCATACAATGTCCTTTAGCGAGGGACATGGACCGTAAGGGGATGGGGATGGTGTTGGAGGTATCCAGAGAGGGCTGGATACCCCAATGAGTAAGGTTGTTTGTGGTTAAGCACTTGCCTATGCTGAAAACAGTTTGCAGACTAAGCTTCCATGACACGCTGTCTTAATGGTGACACAGCATCAGAAGAGTCTATTGAATGAGCCTGTCCTCCAAAGAAACAGGCTATACCAGTGAAAGGGCTTCTTTTTGCCAGTTACATTGCAGCAATATTAGCGTCTTTTCTGCAAGAGTTTTGTCTGGGCCAAGAGTGATGCTTTTCATGCTCCTAACCAAAGCTTTCTGTGCTGCTGAAATGTGTAAAGTTAGAGTGAACCTTGAAACAGAGCTGTGTAATTTTTAATGTAATGCAGTTGGTTTTGGGTTCTGTGCTCTGGTTTTTAGAGCCTCTGAGCCTTTTTTTTCCCCTCAATGGAAAACAGGCAGGATACTTATCCACTTACTGCAAAGTGTCCCAGCATCCAGGACTTTAAAACAGATGCATAACTCCTTGCTTTTGGCTTATCTCCCAGTTTTGAACCAGATATAGCAGTCCCAAGCATAGTTGTTTCGTACCTGCTTTGGGGTGTCATCCTTCTCGAGCAGCTGAGTCCAGAAGCATTGCTGACTGTCAGCTGGAACTGAGAAATGTGTGATCTGCTTCATTTGTTTAAACCCATCTTGTCCCAACTCATCTGGTTTTCTTGGACTGAACCATGGCCAGATAGGCTTCAAAAATGGTTCTGTATATCTTGCCCAACCGTGAAGGATAGCTTGGAGGTGTTTGCCCAGTCTGTGACCTGAATCCTGCTACAGGAGTGGTGCTGGACGGGAATGGAGACAACATCACATAAAATGCTCTTCATGGAACGCATTAACAACTATTTCTGAGGAGTGTGTGGTGGGCCTCTGTGGATATAGTTGTTTCTAAAAGCCTGAGCTGCTTTTGAGGCTGGAATTGGGCTTCCACCTTCTCCTGCACTGGAGGATAATCCTCCTGCCTGATAATCCATGGTTTGCGCTGCGTGTCTCTGCAGGCTTCCTGAGCTAAGCTGTCGAGATGTATTTTATATGCAGTCAGCAGTGCAAATAACTGGTGCTGGGGAAGGATGAAGGGAAGGTGCTCTGGGTTGAAGGCAGCTTGCTTCAGCTTCCTCACTGCTGACTGCTCTGGATGTGATTTTGGCTGTAACTTCTGGAAGAGGGGCTTTCCTGCATCACTGATGTGGTGGCTGGGTTGTAGATGCTTGTTTTGTGAAGTTCTTGGCCTGCTTTCTGTAGCAGGGCTGCAAATCAGCATTTTGATATCCACAACCTGTGATAAATCCATTTTTGATTGTGGTGTATAGCCATGTGTGCAGTACTATATTTATCCACTGGCAACCGCATACATTTGGGAGTTTCTTTGGGCACTGCTCTGCCGATGCACTTCCCAGGGCCTGCACACTTGGGTAAGCACATGCTGGTTAATTTAAACACAGGTTTTGGAAGAAGCAAACCACGCTTCCAGTCTAGACAAACCCTATATAATATGCTCAGAGTCAGCATTGTCTCCAGTCTGTCTGGTCCTTCATGGTGGAGGTCTGGTGACCGAGGTTCCGGACTGACCAGCAAGCCTGGAAGTGAGCACCGAGCTGGCCTGGGTAATAACACTGTGCTGTGTGGCAGAGGATATGGGTGCATGAGATGCTCCCAGCTCTGCATCTCTGACAAAGGAACTGAGCTGTCTTAGTTTGGAAAAATCTGCCTTTGGTGAAAGAAAACCATTTTAGAGGGCACCTTGAGGACACCAGGGAGGAAGAACAGTGCCTGTGGAGAGTCCTGTGATGTTCCAGTGGGAACAGAAGAGCGCTTGCCACGATAAGGCATTTAGTTTTGCTCTCAGTGCTTTCCAGAGGTTTAAAACAATTGGGAACACTCATCACCTACTGCCTAAAGGTTTGTTGGCAAGCAACAGAAACTCCTTCTTTTTACTGATAGTTTTTTCTGGCACTTAGGGCCTGTTATACAGGGAGGAGCAACCTGACCCGCCTTAGCCAGCAGCCCTGGCTGAGGAGGGGAGGAGGTTGTGTAAAGAATACTATGACTCTCCAGGCAGAGAGGAGCTGGTATTCCTGCTCTAGGCAGTGGGGAAGGGAGCTGTGAGCCTGAAGCATGTTTGTGTGGCATTTGGGATCAGTAGAGTCGAGGAGCTCTCGTGCTGAGGAGATGGCAGAACTGTAAATCATCAGTGATCTATGTAAGCTGCAGAAGCAGTTAGGGCAGAAGGAAGAGATTAGAAGCAAAATCCATTATAAAATGTCAAAGTGGGTGGTTTCCCTTGCTGGGGAGGGGGTCTTGTCTGGGCAGCAGAGGGAAAGCTGACTATGTGTTGTAGCCATCGCTTTGGAAGAGAGATTTACTTCCAGGTCTGCTGCCTGGGTTGTGTCCCATGTCCTGCCCTCCCACTCTGCAGTGTGATTTCATTTGGATGCTTTTCTCAGATCCCCAGAAAGGAAAGTACTGTAAACAGCTGCCAAGCAGGATTTTGTGTTGTAGAGCATATTTAAATGCTGGGGCCTGGTTGGATGATGGTATGAGTATGTTTCTATTTTTCTGTGTGTGTGTTTAATAGGAGGAACATATTCTGTTCTGGTTGAGTGCATGTTACTTTTCTTAGTGTGCCTGTTAGTACAGTAAGTTACAACCCACTCTTTTCCCCTGCCTATAAAGTGACACTGGCATTGTGTTACAGCTGTAATGTACACAAAGTCTTTCACAACTCTTTGTGTAACATTTTTACAGTCATGATGACCTCGAATGGTTTAAAAGAAGACTGAATACAAACTCTGACTCCATTCTTGTGGATACTTAAGCATGTGCTTAATTTTGTGTGAGGTAGTATGAGTGTGAGTAGCTCCACTTCACCCACTGGATGTGAAGATAAGTGCCTCTGTGGTCGATTGCAGGATCAGAATCTAGGATTCATTTCATGCACATGAGTGTATGTGTGTGCATGTCTTACATGTATATCATGCAGTTGTCTTCATCCTGTTGTTTTGACCAGCTCACTTTGTCCATTAATCCATATTCACTGGACATGTTGCTAACCGGTCCTGTGAAGCTTGGAACAAAGACTGTTTCTCTTTCCTTGTTTACCATTCCCCCAGTAAACAGTTAACCAGAGACATCCTGGTTTTCTTTTGTACCCCCACCATCATCCCTGGAATGTGATCTTGGTTTCCCCTGTTCTCCCCAGCTGGAAGCTCCCTGACAGCCTCCTCTGAACCAAGCGAGATGCTGACCTGACACGTTCAGGAAGGGCAGTTTCATCCCTAAAGTTACAAACAGGTTTATGCAAAGATAAAGCTAGGTTATTTATACCCCAGGACAAGAGACGCCTGTCTCTGCAGAGGCATGAGATGGTGGTCATTAACTTTTCCACATCACATAACCAAAGATGCAGTGCCTTTTTAGACGCTTCTGAAGTGTTGATTATGCTTTCTTCCTCTTTAAAATCCAGTCCCATTGGATTCAGATATAAGAAAAGGCAAGACTTTTTTTTTTCTAACAGGTTAATCTCCCCCACCCCAGCATTTTTCTGTTGTAGAGAAAAATGTGATGAAAGGGTGTTTTAATGTATTCTGGGAAGACTGTCAGAGCTGTCTTTACAGCCCATCAGAGGGACAATCTGGTGAAAGGCATGGTAGTTATCACCTTATAGTTGTCTACATATGGCAGCAGGAGCACCCTCCTTTAGGAAAGGGAATATAATGGGCACTGTGTCTCCCTGTAGGCTGCTGCCTGGGGTTTGGCTCACCTGGAGTCATGTTAAAATCTAGGCTTAGGACTGGGATCAGTATCCTGTGGGTTTGTAGCAGGTGCCCCTTCCCTACGTGTCACTGAGGCTCCTGCAACCACTCCTGAGGGAAGTACATTTTGGGTGTTGGTTCATGGCTCCTGCATTTTGCCCTTCTTGTTTCTTTTCAGTATGTGAGCTTACCCTTTAAGATACGGTGTCACTACTGATGTTTTCAGTACAAGCAGGGTTTGCATACAGAGCTGTGCAAATCTGACTCTTTTCTGCTTGCCCAGCCCTTAATTCTTTAAGATTGCTTTAAAATGCAAATGGATACTGGCAGATGCTGTATGTATTGCATGTCTGCCCTCGTGCTGGCCCACGCCCTGGTCACCCCTATGCGGTCTCTTGGCAGTTGGACACTATATCTTGATGTGACAAGAGCTGGCTGCTAACTTACAGCTATAAATCTGTTGGGGCTGTAGTGAAGCCTGTCAGTGCTGTGCAGGTGGCGAGTGGCTTGCTTAGCTTCTGGGTGGATGACTTTTTTTCTCCCCCTCTAACACGGCTTGTATTTCTGCAGTGGTAGAGCCTGTTCTGGTTGCAGTGGAGAAGCAGGGTTAACAGTGTTTATGGGACATTCTTTCCAATTGCTGTGGTCTAAACATATGTACACCAGCATTGAGTTACTTCTGCCTGGAAAAAAGCCACAGAGCTATATATAAGATATGTTTGTTGCAGTAGTTGGTATAAATAGGAGAAAGGGGTAGCACCAGGGCTTCCCTTCCTTAAAGCTGATTTGAGAAGACTTCCCGCTGCTCTGTCTTCAGTTGAAAAGGCTGGAGAAGGCATTTGGAAGCACCTACAAAATGCCATATGGCTAGCCTTCAGGGAAGAGCATGAAGTGTGAGATGCTTGGGTCTGGAGCATTGCCTTCCTGCTTGATGTTGCTCAGCTCTTTTCTCTTGTGGAACATCTGTCAGAAATCCCACAGGGTTCAGTTTGCAGCAGCCTGGTCCCCCAAAGCCACAGAGTTTGGTTTGTGACAGTCACTTGGCTTCTTGTGACTCCAAAACCATTGCTGAGTGTTTTTGAACTTCTGTTAGACATTTCCCTGCTTAAGCTATTAGACAAATAGTTTGGGTACTTGTAGAGCTTCTGGTTGCCTTGGTCATAGTGTTGTAGCTTATTGTAAGGAGCAGTATTTTGAAGTGACATCATTCTGTGGCTTCAAAGCTGCATTGGGATGCTGCTGTCATCTTTTGAACCCTGTGAAGTGTGCATAGGACTTCTCCCAGGCAGTGTTTGTAAGCAAACTTCTGCAATTTCCAAGTACCTTTCTGGTTCTTTGTATGAGGTTATTTAGTTCAAGCTTTTGCTTGGTCAGCTTGGCTGCCATAGAAGATTGTGCCACTATCTGTGGTCTTTTCTGTCACTAATAGATTTTTATCTCCCAAAAGAAATGTAGGAAGTGACCTCTATAGAAATAGCAGAAAGTGATGATAAGCATTGAGCAGCCAGCTTTAGTCTTTGCTTGTGGCTGATGTTAATTCCATCTTTGAACTCTAAGTACTCATTTGTCTTTGGCTAATTTATAAACAGATCCTTCCACAATATTGTCTCGTAAGTGCTTTATTGCAGGTATCATCCTGTGATGTTCTAAAGACATAAGAGAGGCAAGGGCAAGGTTTGCAGGTAGAAGTAATGTCTTTAACATACTGAACAATTAGAAGAGAGGCAAGATTATATACAGGTAGGAATATTTCTAGGATTCAGTGCTCCATGAACACTTCTCTGTAATTATTTCTTTCTGCCTTTTTTTATGAGTCCAAATCATCAGTTGCAGTCTCACAACTGACAGGCAATCAGCTCCATTTCATCCAACACCTCTTCCCTGGTCGGTGATGGGAATTGCAGCCTGGCTTCACACAGGGGCTGATTCCTGTGCAGGCTGACATGAAACTTGTATGCAGCAGTTGCCCGCTACCTAGCTGCCAATGCGCCGCAGCAAGGAGGGGACACAAACTGCATAGAAGCTTTATAGCTATCCTTTTGCTGGAGGATGTGAAACACAGTTTGAGCAGGGTTAGCATGGTGGTTCAGTACAAACGTCAGTCAGCAGGGATGTTCTGACTCTTAAAGAGTTGCTTTGCTGTTCATTCTTATTGCTTGTTCTTCAAGTGTTTGTCTGCTTATATTCTTTGTTTCAACTATAGAAATATACTTGGGACTAGTAGTTCACTTCTGAACTACTTGTGTCACTCAGAGTTTTTTCTTACCAAGACAGATTGTGCTAAATGTGTTGTAGATGAATGCTGCTAAAACTATTGACCAGAAATGCATGCATTTGGAGTACAGACTCTTTGCTGAAGACTGGATTTCCATAATCTCTTTTTTTGTGTTTTGCCTTTTACAGCAGCAATTTTTGCCAAGAACTAAACATGTAAAACCAGAAGTACTCAGTGAAGTGTTGAAGGAACAGCAGTTGGTTGTGTGCCTGGACCTAGGGCTTTCTGAATGTCTAAACAAGGGCAGTGAAGGAATCGTGGACATTGTAATGGTTTGCTTTTTTTAAGTATGGCAGGAGCTAGGTGGTAACAAGAACAAAAGGGCTTTTTAAGCCTGTAGATAAAAATTGCTTCCTCTGAGAGTGGTTTTGCTTCCTCAGTTCTCACGTTTGGTAATTCTACCAGTTACCCATGCTCCTGAGCCTAAATGTAAACTAGAGGAGACTTGCTTTTCCAGTGTTGCTCCCACTGTTCCAGGGTTTTAAGTCACTTAGATGACAGCTTGCTCCCTTTTTGTTAAGTCATGTTTAATGAACTCCTCAAATAAGTCGGCTTATGTTGGACTATTGTACCTCTTATTTACAGATTGTTTCCTTCAGGGAAAGAAACTGAAAAGGTGCTTGGGAAAAATCACAGGAAGAAGTGATTTATGGGCAAAGCATGTGAAAAAGGAAAGTGGGCCGAATGAATGATTTAATGAGTTAGTTTAGGATTGCTTTGTAGTTATCTTCATAACCTTTTGTATCCGTACGGTTTATGGCCTAGTGGTGGTTTCCTCTGTGTGTGTATGTGAGTAAGGGAGAGAGGATTGATGGTGTTTCTTGCTGCTGACTTGAGTTATTCAGGTCTTTGAGGTGCTGGGTCTAGGCCATAAAATTTGCAAGAAATGTTGACTTTTTGGAAAAGACTAAACCAAGTTCTGCATGTGGGATGGCTGTGACTGTGAAGGGTGATTGCCTCTCCCCTGGTAAGTGTTTGCATCTTTGAAGCAGAAACATGGCCTGGCGACTTGTACCTGAGTGAGCACATGTGGATTTGCTGTGCTGGTGGGTGAGCAGCAGTGCAGTCATGGGGACACTATTGCTAGTGAAGGGCTTTCAGCCACAGTGGAGCAGGAGTTCTTGAGGAGACAATGGAAATCTGTGCTTGTGCACTTCTTTTACGTGTGTTTTCTCAGTCTTTGCCCTGCATTCCTATGTATCGCTTCCCCTGCAGAAGGTGGTCTTTTTTCTGGCTGACAGGAGAAATCTCTTGGGTGCTCAGTATGCATGTTGGCTGACAGATGCGAATAGCTTCTTAATTCTAGGATGCACGAAGGGCAGATGATGATAAAGACTGTTCTGTAAGAAGCTTATTGCTCTGGGCAGAGGGCAGGGAGGAATGCAGGAAGGGATTGCCAAGGGCTAGGCAATGAGTGGTGGCTGGGGGTGGGCAGGAAGCTTGGGTGGCTCCTGTATATCCTGATTGGTATGAGGAAGAAAAGAAGTTTCTCCTGCTTTCCTTTGATTCATTTCTAATCACTTTAAGGATATTGTCCCTAGCTTTGAGCAGGAGTGACAGCAATGGTACAGCATGGTCCATGCAGTAGATAGCTGCTAGAATTTGGGAAGGAGGTGAGGTTATCCCAGGGTAATTTTTTTGGGGATAATGCTGCTAAGTTGTTGCATGGCTGTGATCAAGCCCTTTTACCTCAGTATCTCTGGGGTTTTTGTCACCTAGTCCTCTTACATCTGGCTGCTACCTGCTGTAAGCACAGGAGGCCTTCATGTAGATTTGGATTTCTTGCAAGTAATGTGAAACAAATACTAAGTAGTCCAGACAATGTTTAGGAGAAGATTGAATACTAATCTCTTTACCACTTGCCTCCTTCCATAGGGATGTTGTCTGTGTGATAAATACTGTGTACTCTGTCCCTCCTGTTATATTTATTCTAATTTTAGCATCTTTTAAATTGCTGAGAAGTATATTTTTCAATATAATTTAAATTGTATTACAACAAAACCATTTGCTAATCTGCTGAGGATATGAGTATATACTTTCCCCCGTAATATCACTGCAGTCTTATGGAGATGAATGCATGGGAAGACAAGGTGTCTAGTTCTGGAATGGTTAAGGTGTTCCAGGCAGCAGCCTTTAGGCATCAGGAGAGACGAGTTCTCTGACTTCCTTTGGAGGGAACAGATAGTTACTCTGTGTAAGGAATCTGGGCATAAAAAGACAAAGCTTTTACATACAGAGAGTCTCTTTAAATCTTTCCTGGGGACTTAAATACACTACGTACAGCTGCCCTCTTCTCCAGGAGACCTGCATAGTTGCCTTCATGGCAATAAGAGTAGGTAAGAATGAGATCTAGAGACACAGTTTAGAGCTGGCAGTTGGTGACTTTGACTTTTAGGATAGAACTGCTGTGCAAATCAGTGGTGAATGATAAAAATAGATTGATTTAGCATGGGGCGTTATGCATGAATAAAGAAATCACAAATTAATTGTGTTACCTCAGGCTGTGATCCAAAGGCTTTTCTTCACCCCGCATAGCTCTAGCTTGTGTGTTTCTACTCTTGGACTCAAGGTCAACCACCAAGTTCTCCTCCAAGCCTTGTTAAACAGTGTACTGATCTGTTTATACCAAAAATAAACCTCAGTGGGAAGAAATGAAGGGGAAGGGGATTGTAAAACTGTGCTTTTCTTGTGAAGCTGAGATGTGACTTTCCTCCTTTGGTTCCCCTCAGCAGGTTTAACTGTGGGGAAGGCTTTCTGTGTCCTCTCTTTCGGTCTGTCTTCCCTGTGTTCAAGTTTAGTTTGAGCATTTGCATTGTTTAAAGAGTTCAGCAGGAGGTGATTTAGGACGGAGCTCCTTGCCGTGGTGGTATCGGCGTTAGAAACACTTTGTTGTGGCCCCTGTGTTTGACTTCTCCGGAGTCATGCAGAGCTGCCAGGGTTTCCTTGGAGTGGATACCCATCTCTGACATGAAGCTGTGGACTTTTAACTGTCAGCTGTTTGTATTTAGGAGCAGGCTTACCTCGAGGCTGAGGCTGTGGGAAGGGACTGGCAGAGCTGCAGAGGGAGCAGCCTTACCAGCCCGTGCCCACATCCCTGTTTGGCTCCTCTCCTTGTTCTTGGCTCTTGTTTCTTATGAGTGCTTAAAGCCTGGGTGAAGCAGAGGGGAAAAAGCCTTTCCTATCTGGGAAGTGATGATTAACTATGATAAACAGTGACCCTTACGCTGAGAGAACCGTTTGTTCCTGCTTGATTTCAAACCCTTATATGAATAACTGAAACGCTGCCCAAGGAATCTGTATTTACTTTATTTATTTTTTTTTTTTACTACTTCTTCTCACTGAAGAACTTTCTTTGCCTGTATTTAGGCCCCATGCATAGATTTGGAGGAGACCAATATGTAACGCTGCCAGAAGGTCAGAAGTTGCTTCTTTTGATCTCTACACTTCAGACAGTGTCCTTGCCTTGTACCTAGTCCTCTTACAGATAGTTCTCTGTGCAGGGAAAGTTGAATTGGTTCCTTTATCTACTATGAAGGAAAAGAAATCACTGGACATATTGCTTATGTGGGAGGGCAAAAGCACCCCCTACATAAAGCCTGGTATCTTGCCTGCTCTCTTTCCTTATGAAAAAGTAATGCACATTCACAAATTGGAAAAATCTGTGCCTTCTGAAGAAATGATCCTGCACAATTCCAGGTCCCGAGAGCTCCAGGAATGGCTTCTTTGAAGCTTGCCCACACAGGGTGCATGTCTCTGTTGTGTCCCATAGGGCCTCCCTGCCCATTGAGCTGGTCTGATTGACTCCATGTGCAGATGCTTAGTCTGGAATAAATCAGGACTGACTCTTTATGTGTCAGCAAACCTGTAGCCTGTTTGTTGCTTTTTCTTTCTCAAAATATGCATGTATCACACAATCTTACCAAACTTACATCAACAAAAAGATTTCTGCACACCAAAGTCAATGGCATCATCATTCCACTAGCAAAGGTGGATAGTTTACACACGTTCCAGCCCTTGTCCTTTCATCACACTTGCATCTCTGAAGCTCAGATATTCTGAAGGTTTTGTGGAATCTCATGGAAATCTGAGTTGGGGTTGCTTTTACGGTGGGAATGATGGCTGAATGTGATGAGAAGTTGCTGCTTGCCATGTGTTTAGCCAGTGTTGATAAGGTTACACACATCTCTCCTCATCCCTGCTGTGTTTTGGAAGAAATTGGACCTTGGTGTGGGGGTGGGGAAGAGAAAATCAGGGGATCAGGTTGGTGTTAAGTGAAGAAACAGAAGGTAATTATTTAATGGTGGCTAGGTAATGCTGCAGAAGCTGGTAGGAGATTAACCCTATGTATCCGTTTTTACAGGCCACAGGGACGCTGCAGATGTGTGCTGCTGTCAATTTTGAGTCCACTTAGTATGGCTCTGGTAGAGGCCTTTTAAATTGCCTCCCACCCTCTCCCCCGGGGCTATGCAGTGGTATTTATGGCCTCCCCGGGACTGCCTTACCCCAGGTGCATGAAGAAGAAGGCAGAGGGCAGATCGAGCACGTAGCCCCTGACACCCCGACAGCTGGGGCTGACGGGTCAGGAATGCAGTCCTGACAGCTGGAATCAGACTGAGAGCAGCCAGCATGGTGGGGAGGCCAGGAGGGGAGAGCAGGCTGTGTGGAGAGATGGATAAACACACGCACGCTGTGTGCAGGCACGTGTGGAAACAGCCTGCAGGGACCCTGGCTTGCTCACATCCTCTTTCTTCCACCTCCTTCCCTGTTTTTTCCCTGTTCTCTCAACTGCCTGGATCATTTTTAATAAACGTGTGTGTGCACACCCCTGTGCAACCATTGTAGTGATACCTGGCAGAGCCATTATTGCTGAGGCTCAGCATGTCCAGCAGGACTTCCCCTCCCTCACCATCCCATCTCTGCTTTCATGCAGGTTTGCAAGTGAAATGTAATGAATGCTTCCCACAAGTCGCTGATTCAAAACCTTTGGGCAAGTCAGTTTCTACCCTTGCTGTGTTGTGGAAGGCTGTTCCCTGATGTGCTTAAGGTGGTTATCTTGAAATCAGATTGCACAGAACTGACAACTGGTTGTTGCAGATGATCGTGTTCTGGTCAGCTGTCTGTTTGTTGAGTTTCTTTTTCAAATTGGTTAAAATGTGAGGGCTTGCTCTGAATCCTTTCACCCTGCTTCAGATTGAGCATTGGCAGGAAACATCTTGAAATGCTGCAGCAAGGGGAGAAACTTCAGCAAGGCCTGTTGTGATAGGACAAGGGGTGATGGTTTTAAACTAAAAGAGGGGAGATTCAGGCTGGACGTGAGGAAAAAGTTCTTTACAGTGAGGATGGTAAAATCCTGGCACAGGCTGTCCAGAGAGGTGGTGGATGCTTCATCCGTGGAGACATTCGAGGCCAGGCTGGATGTGGTTCTGGGCAACCTGCTCTAGTAGAGGATGTCCCTGCTCATTGCAGGGGGGTTGGACTAGATAAGCTTTGAAGGTCCCTTCCAACCCAAGCTATTCAATGATTCTGTGAACCACTCTGTGTGGTGGATTGCATGAAACCAGTTCAGTGGTCTTGGAGTAGTTCCTGTAGGGTCAGTTGGGGAGTTGGTATAACTCTGCAGTGATGGCAGTGAACAAGACTTGTGAGACTTACTGTGGGAGATGTGGAGACTGCTCTGTCAAGGCAGAGATGTTCTGAACTGGTTGTGTGTTGGAGCTGGGTTTACTCCTGTTGCTTTGGCTGATGGAACATTTCCAGTCTCTGGGTTTGTCAAGACAGTACTCTTTACTAGCATGAGATGCTGAGGGACAGAAGGCTCAGGCTGCAGTGGAGGGAGAGGATAGAAAGCCCTCTAAAAAACCCCAGTGTATATAAATGAGAGCTTTGTATGTGCACACAGAACATACCCTTTTTAAAAACAGAGGGAAGCAGTGGGTACGTGAGGGACAGAAACCAACTGGGGAGCTGAGTGGTTTTGTTGTTTGCATGCTCTTGGAAGTCAAACATCCCCTGCAGTTAATTCCATCCACCCATCTTCAGCCCTTCCCTTGCCAGACCAGCAACAAAACCCCCCAACTCCCAAAAAAACCAAACAGGCAGAGGAACCTGGGCCACAGCCAAACCTTTGCATGTCAAGCTCAAGTGCAGAATGAATATTTCACAGCTGTGTTATAAAGCCCTGAAATGAAGGCTTTGCAGTGGAAATGCTGACAGCCCCTTAAGTAGAAGAGTATACTGTAATTGTGTTCTGTGTTTAATGTGCCAAACGAAGCACAGCGGAGCTAAATGTAAAACTCCAAGCCTTTGTTTTCCTGCCGCAGTAACAGGAGATCAGACGGTGTGCTCAGATGGTGGATTAGAGCCTACAACGTGTGCGCTGCTCCCTGGAGGTTAAACGTGCTTTTTGGCCGTGGGGCTCAGGAGCAGAGGGGAGATGTACAAACAGGGCCAGCTGTGAAGTTTGGTGCTCTGCATTGAATTTCACTTATGTAAGGAATAGACAGCTATTTCTTAAATGCTGATGCTGACAATGTACAGCTACGATACATTTTCACGTATTGGATGCTGGCGTGCGTTGATCCAACTTGGCTGTGTCATGACATGGAAAACACGTCGGGCTGTGTGCAGCAGTGCTGAAAACTCTGGGAGCAGGATATAGGGAGATGGAGGTGAAAACCATAGTGCTGTTGTGAAACTTGGACCTGATGCTGGAGTTTCCCATGTCAGTGTATTGAAGAGTACTGAGGTCTCAAGTTGAGCCAAAAAGCAATTTTTTAAAGGCAAAAGAGCAGATGATTATGTAGCCACTCCTCAGACAAGGTGGTAACTGATTACTTGATGTGCCAGGCAAGGCTTTCCAAAGTAACCCTCAGGAGTTATGTATCTGTGGGATTTCTGTGTCCACCTCTTTCTCTTTGCATATACATTATTAATATGCCCACATTCAGGCAGGGGAAGGATGCAGGCAGGCACATTCTGCAGCGGATGCTAGATGAACTCTGATGGATGTTATCTTTCCATGCTGACCCAATGCTGCTAGTTAATTAAATGGATTCAAATGTTAACTGTGTTATACACAGTCCCATGGGAACACTTCTAAAATAGAACTTGTCTGCATGTGGACATTTATTGAAGTGGCCATTCTGTAGTGGAATGGAATAATTGTGCTGCAAGAATTCCCTCTGAGGATGAGTAAGTGCTCACAAAGGCATGGAGAGGAAAAGGGGAAGCTAAAATCAAACTGTTGATTCAAGAATAGGATTTCCCTTTCCATAGGGGAGCAAAGAGAAAAGAATGGGGAAAAAGATTCTAATTGCAAAGCAGCAGGAGCTCTTATCCGTGTCTTTGTTGAGCAGGATGACCTCTTTGCTGCTGCATGTAAATGATCTTGGATATCAAAAAGGCAGATTGAGTGTAAGGTATTAATGAGGAAAAAGAATGGACAACAAAACAGGAAACTGTATTATTCTGCTCTGTAAATGCTTGCTGTAACCACACCTTGAAAGCTGTATGCAGTCTTGGTGTTTCCTCTTCATCTCAGGAAGGATATAGTGGACCTGGAAGGGGGTTCACAGAAGAGCATCAGAGCTGATCAAAGATATGAAATGGCTTTCAGGAGAGGCATAAAGTAAAGACTGTTGTGCTTGGAACACAGATGACTTGGGGTGATAGCATAGCTTCTGACAAAATGGTGAACCACCTAAAGATGGGTGGGGATTGAGTATTCATTCTCTCTTCCCATACAAGAACTAGGGCACATCAAATGAACCTAATAGAAGTGAAGTTTAAAACAAGCAATGAAGGTGGATCTTCTTGCAACTGGTGAAGTTCCCTGCCAAGAGATGTGAATGCTAAGCTTTTATAGACATAGTGGATAAGTTCATGGCAGAGAACTCTACTGAAATAGGTTAAAACCTGAGAATATCTGGTTTGAGACTGGGTGATTGACAGGAGGTGAGAAAGAATCAGATTTGCTTTTCCTGTTCTTAAGCTTTATCTATACATTTGTCTATGACACTGTTCTTCCTGACTTTCCTCCTTCACTTATGGCTGCAAATGGAAATAGGAACCAGGGCTGGGTACTGGTGTCTGATCCAAGATGACCAATTTCATGAGTCTGGAACAGACACATTTACTTTCTGGACGTGGTTGTCCCAGGCCGTAGCCTCCTGCCTTGTGCTGTAAGCGCTGGGACTTATGGGCAGCCCTGTACAGTAACATCAGTTTTCTCCCCTTGCTGGTCCTTTTGAACACTGGGGAGTTGCATGTATTTTCTCAGATGCTTTGCTGCTTTATTTCCATGCTTAAATAAATTGTGTTTGTAGAGAATGATGAAGTTTTGGGCCCAGAAGAGACCATGGATAGGATTAGAAGGCAGGAGGTGAGCTGATAGAGTCAGAAAACTCTGATTTATGGAGCATATGAGTATGGTGAAGAGGGGCTGAAACAGTACTGAATTCCTACTTAGTCTTTTGCTTGCCTGGGGAAGATGAGTATCAGCATCATTCAGCCTACAGCTGAAACTCTTTGAGGGATGCCTGCTGTTAAAAATGGCTTTCTCTTGAAATTTTCTTTTCCTCTCTTTCTTCAAGATGAAGCCAGACTGCAGAAGTCTGCTGGTGGCAAAGGCATAAACACAGGAGCTCCTATGCAGCAGTGGTGTCTCAGTAGTGTAACAGTACAGCTGTAAGGAGAGTGCCTGTGTGCTCACGTCAGGCAGGACTGTCACAGTGACCAGGTTGTCTCTTTTGGCACTTATTTTGATGGAAATTATTACTGCACTGGGTGTGTTTTCTATTGCTTTCTAACAGCGTGCTGCCTAGATGTGTGGGCCACAGTGTTTGCCTCCTGTATCTCGTGTGTGGCTTTGCAGTGTAGATGGCCCCAAAGGGATACAAGTGATGGGAAGGAGGGAAGTGTTTTCGGGGAGTGAAGTTGGGCTGACGCTTCAAGGATTTCTGTGTTGTCCTTTTAGCATGTGGAAACAATTGCCTGTAGTAACTTCCTCAAAACAACAGAAAGAGCTCACGCAAGTATGGAACTCGCTCTCAGAGCAAGGACCAGCTGGTCATGCATCTTGTTTCCTGAAAAGATAAACAAGGCTGGCACGGGCTGTTTAGACCAGTCTTTCCAAAGGGATTATCTGCACCTCAGTGCTATAGACTCATAGAATAGTTTGGTTTGAAAGAGACATACAAAGGTCATCTAGTCCAACCCCCCTGCAATGAGCCCGGACATCTTCAATTAGATCAGGTTGCCCACAATCACATCCAGCCTGACCTTGAATGTTTCCAGGGATGGGGCATCCACCACCTCTCTGGACAACCTGTGCCAGTGTTTTACCACCCTCACTGTAAAGAATTTCTTCGTCATGTGCAGCCTGAATCTACCCTCTTTTAGCTTAAAACCATCACCCCATATCCTATCGCAACAGGCAGAAATGGTGTGACTTTGTCGCACACGTGTGGGCTTTCCCTCGTGCTGTATAGGGTCATGCTGGAGGGACGCAAGAGCTGTTCTCAGCTGCATCCTTTGACTTCCAGGTGGGATTGGGCTGCAGCAAGGCCCCTCTCCTTGGGAGGCCCTGGCTGCCATGAATACCTGTTGGTACCTTGAGTCCTGCAATTCAGGGCTCTGCTGGTCTGAGCCTACCAAATAGTTGATCAGATAGTTCCCACTGGAGCTATCTTGGGATCTGATGTGAAAGGAACAGGGTAAGTGATCTGCTTATGCACTAAAATTTCTTCACACATTTGTGCAATTCCCAGCAGCCAAATTTAGATGTAAGCCTGTAAAATGGGTGAATATCAGGTTTTGCAAGACAGGTGTTATCTACACAGCTGATTCTGGTTTTGGTGCCTAAGAGTGTGTGTGTATTGAGCCTCTAAATTAAAAGAGAAATTGACCTGAAGGGAATGGAGATGGGTGGTTACAGGTAGCATAGTGAGCTGTAGAAGCACGTTGCATGTGGATTGATTCAGTAACACTTGCAAACCACGTAGAGAACTGTGATTGAAAGTGCCAATTACTATTAATAGAAGGCTCAAGATGAAGTAACAAATGTGGATAGCTGGCCTCCTCTCCGTGCCTCTAATTTAGGCGCACGAAATGACAGGTTTAATCTTGCAGTTGTTTCCAGCCTTGGATGAGGGTGGTGAGGTGGCCCAGTGATTGCCTGTGAAGGCCTGAACAACCAGTGACATATCTGAGAACTGTGGGAATAAAACTGGGACGACGTGGGAGCTACTGGTAGTGAACATGGTGTATCAGGTGTGTAGGGGACTGTTCAGGTGCTGGGGTTAGCTTGGATCAGACATGGAAGGATGTGTCAGGGAATTTATCTCTGGGTGGGAATTGCTAAGTACCACCAGGGAAACTCCTGTGAATGGCAGTGGTTATGGCTGCGTAGGACTGGGAGATTGCACTTGCCACATGAGGAAGTGGATTCCTACCTTGTAAGTTGTAACTTCTCAAGTGGGATAATGGCAGACCTGTGTCGACAGATTTGCTCCTTGCTGACAAATCTTAATTCCAGATTAGGAAGTTAAAGTTGGTGTAGTTCTTCCTAGTAAACAGTATGAATAATGTCTTTGGTTTAGCTGGCAGATTGAGAGAGATCCATTTTATACTGCATTGTTGCCTACTGTTTTTTCTCTCTGAAATGTTTTCCATTCTTCTGTCAAGTTTTATGACAAGTGACTGAGAAGAGCTCACAAGTGTCTTAAGACCAACTTTTAAATGTGTGTGTACTCCTTTTTGAAGCAAGTTGGGTTTAATACTCAAGGGTTATTATGCAGGGGTGTTGTAAGGGCATCTATTGGATAGGCTGATGGGGTTGTGTTTCAGATTCTTTACATTAAGAAGGTTTTAAAGCCAAGACTAGGAGGAAAAGGATAGTCTTTTTCAGGAAGTTCGTTATGATTCTCTGGACACAGGTAGCTGTTTCTCTGGCATGAGGTCTATCAATACCAGTGGTATAGCCTTGATAGTTGTCCTTCTAATGTATCTGTTGGGGGGCCAGCTGATGCTCACTGACAGTAGAATAATTGGACCCACAGACTGAGCTACTTCTTTTGTATCAAGCGATTTGCTGGCCACAGGAGAAAGGTAGTAGACTTTACACCTCCTTGTGGCATTGCCACAAATAGTCTATGGGCATAACAGCATGGGGTCTCCACAGGCCCTTGAGTGAGAAGGGGAAGCTGAAAGAAGACTTTCACTGGCAACTGGCTTTGAGCCCCCTGTGGCTTGCCCAGGCTGGCAAACAGGAAACAAGAACTACAGCATGGTTTTCTGCTGGTTTGACTTGCTGGGCAGGCAGTTACCATGCCAGTGCTGGTGCCAGGGAAATGATAGGGGGTGTCCCTGGGCTGAGTGGGATGAGAGGGAAGGACCTGTCCCCTCCAGAGCAGGCAGCTGTAAGATCAGCTTGGCTTGGTTGCACGCTGTGAGGCTTGATATGTATGATACCTATGCTCGTAGAGCAAATTTGTACCTGTTGGTGAAAGCAGGTTGCTGAATTGCTGCATTGCCAAGATCAAGTAGTACCTTTTAGGACAGTTGCAATTACAGCCAGCCTGAGCTGAAGCCTTCGCTGAGCAGCGTAAACACAGCATTGCTAAATTGATGTTTGCTGACAGCACCAAGTAATTGGTGCCTTATCTGGATTGGAGTGCTTGAATGGCACATGTCTCCTCCACTTCCTCCTTCCCTGTCAAGAATGTGGTTTCTATAGAAATTTAAACCTCTCTTAGTTTGATGGGTTGAGAACTGCTGATATGAGCTGGAATCTCAGCTGTAGAAACCTGGTGTTCTTCTTTCTGTGCATTTGTGAGGCTGCTTTAAAAGTAAATGTGTTTTGAAGTATTCTTAACAAGCCTGGAAGAGCAGATATCCTCCTAACATTCATCACTCCTTCCCCCCAGCATTTTTGTTCCAGCATTAAGTTGGAACAAAACTATTTTCTTTCCTGACCGATGGATTTGTAAATGCATTTTTAATTGTATGTTCTTATACATAATGGAAATCCAGTGGAGTTTTGTAAAAGCCATGTGTCCAGAGATACTCATTTTGCAAGGGAAGGGGACAATTTGGTGTACTCTGACTGTCTCGAAGTATCTGAAGTATATTATTACTAAAAGGAAAGCAAAAAGACCTAGTTGTTCCAGAGACTGGGATATGAAATCTTGCACTTTCCATGTCACTGGTTTGAAGGGAGGCCAAATTTGAGGTAGCTGAAGCATGGATGGCTCACTTCAAGTGGTGGCACCTCAGCCCTGCTTTGCCTGTTGATGCAAGGTAGTTCTATGTATGGGGTTACTTCTGTCACCCTCTCTAGTAACCTGGGCCATGAGCCCAGTGAGGCCTTGTTTCTTCATCCTCCAGCTGGATTCCTCAGCTCTGGTGAGCTGTGTGGTCAGGGTGGCGTGGGAAACCTGCCCTGCCCCTGCCTTTTGTGCACTGCACTGGTATAAATACAAGATGTTAGTCTTCAGGGCAGCTATTAAAGGTAGTAGTAATTATTACAATAGTAACTTCTTCTGCCACGTCCATGCCCTTAAGGCCTTAACCAAATATAACTTAGATGATAATAATTAAAAATACAAGACTGTGACCCAGTAAAATCCTTGAGTTTGGCAGAGACAGCGATGCTGACGAGGAATGTATGCATCAAATATATAATAAATAAAATCAAGCTGTGCAAATGTAAAGCAAAGAGAACAATTTCATGTTGGTCAACACAACTCTAAGGCTGGGAACTGGTTTGGGCTCAGAGGTTGAGTCCTTTTATGCCACAAACTGGACTTTGTGTAATCCCACTGCAACCTTTTGCTTTGGGTTATTTGCTAAATTCTGATGCTTCCTCTGTCAGGGAGTGCTCCCCAAACTACTGTGCTGTGTCCATGTGTTGCCTTTCCTTCCCCTTTTGCTTTTCCCAGCTTCTTGCACAGAGGCCTGGCTATGAATCATTGTGTCTTCCAAGTAGCTCTTCCCAGTTACGTTTCTCTTCCTAAAAATAGTTGAGATCTTTGCTCAGGGGGAAAGCAAGCATTTTGGATTACAGCTCTTGCATGGGTCACTGCTATGCAGGCTTGTGAACCCAGTCATGTAAACTGTTCTGTCTTGAGATTCTTGGGGAGGGATGCCCTGGTCCACTGGATGTGGTTTCCAATTCAAGCATTGTGGGAAAAATTGACTATTCAGTTCCTAGGAATACAGGCTTGGGACCAGGCTGAGCCACTTACCACTGGGTGGAGATAAAGAGAATGGGTCAACCTGGAAATGATTTTTGGGAAAGAGCTCTGGAGAATAAGTGACTTGGTGCTCTTGCTGGGAGGATGAGAATCAGTGGGTAGTGAATGTGCATCCCAGCTTTTCACCAGTACTTTCTGCTCCTTGAAGTCCTGTCTTTGCAATGCTTTGCAATGCCCTGACACAGACAAAGTAGCCAGTGGATTGGTGACTCCTCCTCTGTACCCCAGCAATATTTTACTGTGCCTGTGTTGAAACCTGTTGCTTCCGTATCTGCATGCTTGTCGATGAATTTCTAGGAGCTGCAATTCTTCCCAGTGCCAGTGTGGACCGGACTGTCAGCATCTGTGTATGGGTCCATTTGAACTGCACTCATGTTTCATAATACTTCTTGTTTCCTTTTTCATATGCACTAGGTGACTTTGGAGAAGGTGTTGGGGATAACTGTGTCGGGAGGCAGAGGATTAGCCTGCGACCCCAAAACTGGCCTGGTTGCTTATCCAGCAGGGTAAGTCACTAACCATGTTCTTCAAACCTAAGATAAACTAGGGCTGATTCATTAACATGAACATTCAGGGTGTTTCTACTAAGGTCTTTTATGGGGAGGCTATTTACTGTTCTTTAGTCTTTTAACACCAGAGAATGATGAGACTCAGCACTGTTAATGTAATTGGAAATGGAGAGGCATTGCATTTTACCTGTCAAGTTTTGATGGGGTTCCTTTTAATGGAACCCCTCTCCTTCCTCTTGCTCTAAGCTGGGAGTTAAATGCATTGTGGTGAACTTAAGCATAACTGAATGTGATTCTCAAGCCAGCGAGTACCTAAGAGAAGAGGTGATACTTCCAATGAATTGACAAAAGCCTTCTTGTATATGTCCTGCAATTTATGGCTCACCATGTTCCTCATCCAAATGGGAAGAAAGATTTCAGGGTGACAGCACCTTGTACGTGCATTCTCTGGAGTGCAGCACATCTATCAACTGCAGTCTAAGTCCAAATAGAGCTATCCAGGGGAACTTGATGGACAGCAAAAGAGCTACATAGAGGGAGATAGCTGAGGACTGGAGAGGTGGCTTTGTGAGTTGCATGTTTAGCAAAATCATAGACATCTGGGGCCAGATCCTGATCTTGCTGAAGGTAGAGCTCATCAGAGGGTACGTGTCCATGGAGGAGCAGAGCAGATCAGAGTTGCTGGTCTGTGGGATGGGACTTGTCTGAAAGAATGTAGCCCTGTAAAGGTCTCATAATGGATGGCATTTTGAAAAAGCTGGGGAGGAAAAACATTTTACCCTGCTAGTGGAAGCATGGCTGTTGAGATCAGGTATATCTATGACTTAGATGAAAAGATACAATACTGTAGTGGGAATAGATTGGGAAGACAGAAGAGTGACTCTTCAGGAAAAGCCTTCACTACCTACTGTAGCACTATGTGGGGATACTCCAGCTGGCTTGGTTGCAGAAGTCCATATAAGCTTGGCTTTTCCTCCGAGCTTGTTTATTCTGGTGGTCAGCAAGCTAAAGGAGAAGAGGAAGGGCGGTATCTCCGAGTGGCGTTGCATTGGCATACTCGTAAGATGTGAAAGCTGAATTAGAAGAAAGGAACTTCCACAACAATTATAGATGATGTTTGCAAGTGTACAAGAAAGAGGCTAGCAATACTTAGGGATTCTGTGTTTGTGGCCAAAATGAGAGATTGGGTCAGTAGAACTGGCTAGAAATTTTTGTCCATCCTGGTGATATCCTGGTTCACAGAATCATTGTGTTTGGGGAGAACCTCTTGAGATCATCTAGCCCAATCCTCATGCTCAAGCAGGGTCACCTAGAGCAGGTTGCCCAGGATCATGGCCACGGAACTTTTGAATATCTCCAAAGATGGAGACCTCACAGTCTCTCTGGGTAGCATGTTCCAGTGTTTGACTACTCTCACAGTAACAAAAGCAAACCAAAACCCCAAACAAACAAAACCCAACCAAACAATAAAAAGGTGTTTTCTTTCACTTTTCCTTCGTGTTCAAATGGAATTTCATGTGTTTTGATTTCTGCTCAGTGCTTCTGTTTTCTGTCAGTGGGCAGTCTGTTAACTGCAGACAATTTGAGATTCACATCTGCACTTGACAGCATCCTTTATGCTTGAACTCCTTGGAGCCAGGCAAATGCATTCCAATGTGTGCTGCCTCTTCCTCTGCATCTTTTATGGCACTGAATGTGTTCATGCTTAAAGAGTTCAAGGAGAGAGAACAAAACAAGTGCAGTAAACAGATGTTTTGGGCTCTTGCATGGCTAAAGATATATTAGTTTTGTTAATAGTGATGTCCTGTAATGAACTTCTGCATGCCTAACGTTGATTTAATTAAGCATGAGGACACCTGAGAATTCTTTTAGGTAATTAAAAGGTTACATGGTTCCTTAGGGCTTTACCGAGGAATCCCTGTTCTAACTTGGTGGTGGTAGCATCTCATGGCCTGGGCAGGAAACCCATGGAGTATACCAGATGTGTGCTGTAGCAGCTTAATGGCTTATGTGACTTGCTGCTTTTGTGCCACATCTGGCCTGTTTTGTGATGCTGCTGTGATTTGCTGCAGTCAAGACAATCTGTAACAAAACTAGCACTAGTTAAGAAGTCAAAACATGAGAGGGGCACAGGTGCAGACCTCACTAAGTCGATGCAAGTTCAGTTTGATTTTGGTGGATTGTTTTCCCATTGTCATTCCCATTTAATTTCTCTTGATTTGCAAGAATCCTGGCAATTCCGGTACATTACCTTTATGTTGTTTGGTTTTGTTTCTATTTGTTTGAATGTGCTGGTCACTGAAGCCTCTTACATGAGGCTGATGTAGCAGAGTGGTTATGGCTCATGCACGTTTGGTTCATGACCTGTCCGTGCAGCTTGAACCAACTTCAGCTGTGCTCCAGATATTCCAGTGGTTTTCTCATGTATTGAGGATACTCTGCTCATGTCTTGAGGTTTCACAATCCTGACATGCAGATGCTTTGCTCCTCCAGTCTGTCCTACCCCTAAAAGCTGAATTTACGTAACAACTCTGTATTTTCCTAAGAGCACTTTCAACATGCCAAGATTCATTTGGTTGAGATCAAAACAGTTGCCCCAGGCATCCTGACTTCATCCACACCAGGCATACGAATAACTATGGGAGTGAGAACTTGTGCATGGGAAGCTCTGGTGTTCTTTGAGCAGAATCTTAACTCTGGTCCCTGTTTTGCCTAAAATCATTAAAAAATCACCCCAACCCTAGCAACTGCTGTTCCTGAATTTTCTCTTTCCTCGAGTTTCTGAGTCTCCTGAAAGAAGCAGTTCCCAATGCAATGCATTCCAACTGCACAGTCGTGCTGAAGAGCCAAGTGTTACATAATTATTTCCTTCTCACTGGCTTTTGAACCTTTAATTCTTTCTTTTCTTTGACCCTAATTGAGGCTTTCTGTCCAGCCATGTGTGACAGCAGCTTTGCTGACCCCGGTACTGTTTTGGTGGGATGCTTGTGTTATAGGAGGCCTTTTCTTCCTATCTGCCATAAAGGCTAAAGGCACTTGAGTGCTGCAGATACTCTAGGTCATTACTTTTATGTAAGGTTTTTGTCCTGGGAGATAAGATGATAAAGGAGAGAAAATTACATCTCTGAAGGTCTTATCTGCTGCCTGCACTCACCTGATCTTATGCTGGCAAGTGAAATAAACCCAAAGTTGCTTAATTTAATCTCTGTTTAGGGTTATGCAGGGAGTAACAAAATCTTGCGAGAGGAGTAAAGGGGACAGAAATGTATGGAATATTTTGCTTCATGTGGCAGGACCAGTGCTCTGCCCTCCTTTCAGTTTCCCCTCCCTTTGCTTATTCCCCACCCTTCTCTCATTTTGGTTTATTCCCTTTTTTTCTGCAGTAGCTGGTTGAGGTTCTGTTCCCTAGAAACAAGGAGAGAAACAAAGCTCAGGAAATCCACTGAGGATGACTAGCATTAAAAGAGAAAAAAATAAGGGGGACGGTGAAATGTCTGTCCATTTAAATTCTACAGCAGGTGCTCAGATAGTTTGAGTCAGCTTATCTTGTCTTGGTTTGGGGGTTCTGTGTGCTGTTGTGTTTGTGGTTTTGTTCTTCTTCTGTTGTGTTGTAGTTTGCTGTGACTGACCAGTTTATTTTGCTTCTCTATATTCTTCTTTCCTTGGCTCTCGGTTATGAGAGCTGGTTGGGAACCTTGTCTTCATGTGAGGTATTTGCCTGCTTGAGGGAGCAGCCCGTGCTTTTTCTTCCATAGGAGCAGAAATGTAGTGCTTCAGTGTGCTGAAGTTCAGTGTGCAATATCGTTTAAATACTATTCTCTTAGGTTCTGGCCAGCTTAAGCTTCTCTCTAGCTTTACTTACCAATTCCTAAACACTCTGATAGAATTCAGGGGTTTTCCACATTACTTTTTCTTGCTGGGGAAATTGGTATTTGATACATAGCATGTGTGATGAGTTGATTGGTTTTGACATGTATAGTCTTCCCCTCCTTCAGCTCTCTAGAATAGCTCTATACATGCTGCAACTCCAGCTGAAGGTATTAATATAGTGAATTTATATATAGTGAATATATTTAATTATTTAATATAGTGAATCCTTTCTGAGGCATAGTGAAATGAGTTTCTTTGGGTTTCTTAGGGGTTACTGTAGTCAGTACAAACACAGCCAGCTTTGTGTATGCAAAGCACGTTTGCTGAAGAGATAATTTGGATGCCCCCATGTTCTGTACCAGTTCAGAATGAATCACCCTTGTTTGTAGATAGGAAGGGAGAGATGATAAAAAAAGGCGCTATACAACCCAAGGTAAGACAAAGATACTAAGTCTTTTCTCCTGCTGTTTTTTGATGCAAGATCGTGTTGAAGAGCTAGACTTGTTCTTGCTTCAGCTTTATGACCTTGAGGTATGTTTTGAGATAGGGCAACTAATCTTCATAAGGGAATAGTGGTATGATGTGTCCAAATACAGAAAACTGCCCAGCTGCCCAACTCAAATCTTATTTACTTCTTACTATGCTGTGCTTGTTGGATGTCAGTGCAGCAGCTTCTTGTGTGCCAACCTGCGCTGCAGCAGAACCGAGCTGCAGTCTCCTCTTGTTGTTTCACCTCTTGTTCCATCCCTCATCGTTGGCTGATTTGCAGTTCTGAATGGAAGCCTCTTAACTCTGTCAGCCCTTCTGAGTTATCCCCCTCCTGGCTCCCTGTCCACTGATCCAGGGAGGTGAGCGTCAGGTCCTGCACTGTCAGGGCAGTGACCATGGTCTGTGTCACGGCAAAGGGAGGAAGGGGATGAGTACAGCGGGAAATGAGTGAATTGGTTTTAATCCAGCCAGGAGTCTGTTCAGCACGTGTGGAGCTGTCTCACATAATTGAGTGGTAAATCCCTTTGGGAGCTGAAAGAGTGAGGATTTTTCTTTTCCAGAAGTAGTTGTTGGTTTGCTCCCAAATACCTCTTTCCAGTTCCAGTAGATAGGCTGTAAGGCTAAGTGGTTTCCAGCCCATCCACATGTGGAGTCTCTTGGAAAGTTTTAATCATCATTTTCCATCATTACATATAGATTACTGCATAACATAATAGATTATCATCCTAGAACAATTTCCCTTTACCTACATATAACCCACAATGGAAGAATAACATTTAGGATGAACATTGTGTATCTTTACCAGACATGATGCTGCCTTGGTCTTTCTTTCCTCTTTGAAGTGAAAAGTTTTGGTCAGTGGGGTAGAGGAATGAATTGCAGTTCTGAACTGGGATCTTTTCAAGACTTGTGACCATTGTGGCCAGGTCAAAATTGGGGGCTACATGGACAGTGAAATCCTAATTTGCAACCTGGCAAGTATCCCTGCCTTATTTCAGAGCATATTCTTTTTTTCAGATGCCCCATCCCTGGCAGTGTTCAAGGCCAGGTTGGACGGAGCTTGGAGCAACCTGGTCTAGTGGCATGGGGTTGGAACTGGATGAGCTTTAAGGTCCCTTCCAACCCAAACCAGTCTGTGATTCTATGATTGTATGATTCTCTTTACTGATTGATCACTTTGGTTGGATACCACAATGGTAGTTGCCTTCAGAAAGCTGTAGATACACAGAAGGAATCCACTTCTTCATAGTGCCCCTGCATCTTTTGGTACATGTGCAGTTTGTGCAAAGTTCTACTGCTCTATGGAGGTACAGTTCTTCAATAATTTTCCCCTAGCATAAATGCTAGTGCTGTTGGGCTGTATCCCAAATGCAGCTTGAATGGGTTACAGGGACATAGAAATACTTGAACAGCTGGGTTGCTAGTAGATAAATTCAGTTTGCTGGTGCTGGCTCCTTCAAGTTTACCTTACCCAAACCTCTGAAGAAGAATTTCTGGGCCTTCTTTGTATGTCCTTTTCTAAAGGAGCATCCTGTGGTGTTGTAAAGGTGCTGTAGAAACCTATTCTAAAATGAAGAGAAGCTTTCATCTGTGGTTCAGTGACCAAAGAGATGATGAAAAGTAGCCAAACCCTTCCTTCCCCTCCCTCAGCAATAGCAGATTTCTCAGAAAGAAGTGGGGATACTTCATTTCACTCTTAAATCTCCCTGTCTGAAATTTGCAGTGGGGGGGAAAGGAGCATATCTGCGTTAAGGCATGGAGACCTGAAGTGTAAAATGCTTCCTCTTATTCCTTTCTTTTATTAATGCTGATTAGACAGGGAGGGTGGGCTGAGGAAGGCTAATGCAGTCTTAGTTTCTGGCAAGTGAACAAACTCTTTATACTTGGAACAAGAGAATAGAGATCCTCTTGGCAACAGCATTTTGTTCTCAAGCCGAAGAATCATAACTTTGATATTTTAATATGCAGAGGTGGATTTAAGGGGGCTATGGCTGTTCTCTTGCACTCTTGCTTGTTGGCTTGTGAGATTCGCAGGTAACAGCCATGCAGTCCTGGAGCAATTGCCCTCTTCTCGTTATGGTAGCAGCTGCGTCCGGTCCTGAATCTCCCTCATTCACTTCAGACAGAAAGGACTCTGCCTAATGGAATAGGTGTAGTCTTACTCATCTGAGCTGTTTTCATGTACATCTAGGCAAGAATTCCTACATTGGTTTTAGTTTGGTCTCCCTTTTTTAGTGCTGGAGACTTCCACATTGAATGCATGTCTGTGTAATAAAACTGCATCTAGAAAGTAGAGTTGTTTGCTAAGACCTTGCGTTCAGCTGTAATCTCATTTGGTTTGGCAGAAAAGGAGGTGAAGAAGCAAACAAAGCAGTACCAGCGATCACACAGAACTGTGGGGAAACTCCCCTGGTTTAAGTCCTTTACAGATGGAGTCAAGCCTGTCAAATTGACTTCCAGGCAGTTTCCATCAGTGTGTGTTTGTGTGTGTGTGGGGGCTTTTGATGCCCTGTCTAACTAATTTAAAACCTTTACCTGCAACAAACTGAGGACATAACAATAGGTAAGATCTTAAATAATGAGATGGCCGTGAAGCTGCAAACCTGCGGCAAACCCAGCGGAAAAGGGAGAAAAGTAGGACAAAACCTCAAAATAGCTGGGCAGAAAAGCTTATTACTAAACCAGGGGGAGACTTTGTCAAGTCTCTGCCAGCAGTGCTGCTGTCAGTGCTGCATGCACTGAAACCACAGCATCAGGATGCTGTCAGGCTGCTGGAGGGAAGGTGTTGGGAGCATGAGCCCTTGACTCTTGAGAGCTCAGCTGCTGGTTAATGATTAATGGCATCTTTGCCAGAGGTGGAGTAGGTTGAAGCTCTTGTGGACAGTGGGAATCTTGTGGGATGCTTGGCTTCAGTCTCTGTGTGACTTTGTGCCTTGTGTCACAGTTGGTATTGAAAAACTAGTTAGGGCAGTGCTGATACTTGGTGCTGCCAGCTCCCTTTGGAACAAGGTGCTGTTTTGCAGTACATGGAGCTCTGGTTACTTCTCCAGAGTGCCATACACTAATCCAGCCTTCGAATTACAAGGGGGTGGGTTGCTGTTCTGTAACCAGCTGCTACAGCGTTGGGACAAATAGAGATGAAATGTGATGCTTTGTCCCACAGTTACTATTTGAGGATCTGACAGCAGCAGTAAGTCTGATACGACATCCTCCCTCAAACCAGCAGGTACCAACATGTCTGTTTGTCCCCTGGTTTTCCACAGAAGCCACATGATATGAGCCCTTTTTCCCCAAATGCTTCCTTTATGCACCCCATCCTAAACCTTTGCTCACCCATGCTTCTGTGCTGCCTCCTTTCTGTCAGGCACTTGAGAAGGGTTGGACTCTGCATCTCTGCTTAGCATATGAGTGTGCTGCTGCATCCCAATGTCATTATAAACCCTCTAAGTGAGGAGCAGCAATCTGTGCTTTCCTCTTGCAGCCCATCTAGTGGGAGGACCCTTCCCTGCTGACAGGCAGTACCTGCTCTCTGGTCTCAGGGATGAATTGGAGTTGAAGTCTGGTGACCCCTTTGTAGCAGAGTTTGCTGCTGTTTGATAAACCAACCACCAAAAAATCCCCAAAGCAAATCCCTAAAAGCCACGACAGGAGCCTTGTTGTGTTCAGATTGCCATATGGATTTGGACATTTAGAGTGAGATGAGAATTTTTCATGGGAATGGTTCAATTGCAATGAAAAATTTTGGGAAAGGCTTCACAGATTTGTTCACTGGGAATTCTATGGAGAGAGGGAGTGTGTGAGTGGGAGCAGGTGCCTTTCCCCAGGACAAATTGCCTGAGAGCATCTCAGTGCGATATGGGCAATCCTGCTTTGAGCTGAGCAGTTCAGAGATGAGCTGGTGAGCTGTATTCCTCCTTCCACTCCCCACCTTCAAAATTGCAGGGTTGGGGGCAGGAGAATCAGAATAGTCCATTCCCACCCTTCAGAGAGCAGGGACCTCTTCAAGCCCTGTCCAACCTGACCTTGAATGTTTCCAGGGATGGGGTGTCTACCACCTCTCTGGGCAACCTGTGCCAGTGTCTCACCACCCTCATCATAAATAAGATGTCTTCCTTATGTCTAATGTAAATTTACGCTCTCACAGTTTAAGACCATTAAACCTTGTCCTATCACAAGAAGGCCTACTAAAAAGTTTGTCTGCATCTTTCTTACAAGTTCCCTTTGGATATTGAAAGGTTGCAATAAGGTCTCTTTGGGGCATTCTCTTCTCCAGGCTGAACAACCCCAACTTTCTCAGCCTTTCCTCATAGGAGAGGTGCTCCATCCCTCTGATCATTTTTGTGGCCATCCTCTGGACCCTCTCCAACAGGTCCATGTCTTTCTGGTGCTGAGGACTTCAGAGCTGGACACAGTACTCCAGGTGGGGTCTCACCAGAATTCTGTTGTTCTGTATTTAGGATGATAGGGTTTGTCTGAAGGACAGAAAGACTTTTCTGATAAAAGCCAGCAGTGGGGAAGAGGCAATGAATGTATTGTAGAGCATGGAGAACTGAGACTTTTTCCCTCTATTTTTAGTGTGCCTCGGGACTGGGTGGAAGAGAAAATCACTTTGCTTCTCCCAGCTTGCACCTTTGTCTAAAAATAAAACTTGACAGTTTTCTAGTTTGTCCCTTACAGAGCTGTAGATAATAGGAGCTGGGTATTAAACAGGTGACTTGGGAAGGGGGAAACAAAAACCCAAACCTTAAAGAGTTCAGTCTTGTTAGTTGTCAGTCAGTTAGTTGTCAGTTCAGTCTGGTTAGTTGTCCTCACCCTTGCTAATGCAGATGCTCTTCTCCCAGCATCACATACTAGCCAGCCCTCAAGGTGATAGAGGCCACAAAGACATGTTGTGCTGCTTCCTTAGTGCCTCTGCAGGGTGCTGCTTCTGATGAACATCCCACAGCAGGTTCCACTCATGGGACATGAGTTCAGATGATGTGGTAGGTATATGCACAGAAAGTTAAAGATATGATTAAGGTAAAGAACACCAGATGCTGCCGACTTCATTGCCTCTGTGTCCTCCTTTGTACCTGTACCTGCCTCTGAGCAAGCCAGATCTTGTCAGAGGGAAGAGAACAGAATGGGACATTGGTGGAAAGAAATGCTCTCAGAATGGTTTTGTAGAAGGAAATGGGATGGAGCTTGCAAAAGCATCTCTTCAGTCATGCATTTTGCAGAGTTTTTACATGCTATTTCTTGGATTACTATATACCTTTGAACTCTGACCCTGCAGAACCACAGCATGGCACACAATTGTCTTAGCTATAAGCAGCTTTTGTGCTTAACTGACAGTGAAGCTGGGGATGTTTTTTAGTGTAAGAAAGAATTGCAGGACCAAAGAAGTCTCCTTGCCTGCAGTGTGCATGCAGGCAGCTTGAATGTGCTCTCACCTTCAGTGATGGAAATCCTGGAGTGGGAGTTTCATCCTGTGTATGATGCTGCAGTGGTGTGAGTGAGCTCTAAATGAAGTTTGGTGGTGTGGTAGGGCACGTCTGGTTAGTTGACTTCAGCCCCAGACTGCCTCACACAACTGGTGTGACAGGTCCAGGCACCGTGCAGCAATGTTTGCTGGGGGCCCAGAAGTACTGGCTGAGCCCTCAAGAACGATTATATTAGAGTGTAGATTCTTGCTGTTGCCAGAAATGTTAGTGGGGAAGAAAGTGAGATCAGGGAAATGGGAATGCTTTTATCTTTGTGAGGCTGCGATGAAAATTCTTGTGACAAAGAGAAAGCACTTAACTGCCCTTGAAGCTTCCCTGTGCTGGATTCCTGAGGCTGCAAGCAGGGAAAGGTAGGGCTGCTTGGAGGAGTCCTGTGTGTTTGCTGCTCTTTAGGTTGCCTGACAAACCATGTTAAGGAGAACTATGTAGTACACGCTTGTTACTGCTTCCATTCCACCTCCCTCACCGAGAGAGTGTTATCATGCCTGTCAAAATAGATACAACAGTTGCTGGTTTAATGATTATATTGGTCGTATTTGACTTTAACCAGCCTCATTAGGAGAAATGCTGACTGTCCTCAGTCTTTCACTGTGCCAGTTGTACCAATTTGAACTTTAAATTGGGAAGAGGCAAACTGGAAATAATCCTGTGTAGATGTTAAATTTGTTACTTTGTGCTTTGATCTCATTAAGCAGTGTGTGAACTAAGGGGAAGTCACTATTTAAAAAACAGGGAAAAAAAGAAGGCAGTCCTGTGATGAGGGTCACTTGCAGTTTATGTGCAAAGAAACTGAAGTGAGAGAGTAAGCACATCTCCTTTATTTAATAACAGAGCTAAACACTCTGGTAGAGCTCTGCAAGTGGGATGCTTTGACAGGTTTGGAAAGCTATTGCATGCTACTGAAACAGGGAAGAGGAGTGGTTGTAAAGCTCACGCTGCCTTGGCTCTTTTGGAACCTGTAGGGCTTTTCTCAGCTTGAAGCTCTGCAACCCCGGGGGTTTGGCCATTTCCTGAGAAAGGTGGGGGATGACACTGAGCAGGAGTACCTGCAAGCCTGTGTACCTGCAGGTAGCAACCTGCTCTCTTCTCTACCTGCTCTGTATCTCCTCAGCATTACACCTCCTAGCAACCAGCGCCTTGGTGCGGCAACACAAGCTGCTCATGAGCCAAGTCCTGAGCTTGCATAAGAGCAAAGAGGGGGGGAATGGGGACTGAATAGCAAAGTCTGGGATGAAAATGAGATACCAGCCGCCTCAGCAGAGCTCCACCCTTTCTCAGAATTGCAAAACAGGCCCTCTGTCTCCTGGCAACCTTGACACAAATCAGAGAGTTTAACTTAAAAGAAGTACATACAGTCCAAAGGACATAGCCCATCCTAGGTGTGAACAACAGCGAGTCAGTCCTCTTCCTCTTCCTGGAAGATGTGGCACTGGAGATGGTCTTGTGTTTCAGTCAGTGTCAGAAAGGCAAGAGGTGAAAGGTGAAAGAGCATCGTGTTAGGGTAGCTAAGAAGTGCCAGGAGGCTGTGTATTCTGATTATTGTAAGCATGCCCACAAGTGCCCTGGCTATTGCAAATGTAGGACTTGGCCACCCTCCACTGGAAGCTGTTCTCTGCAGCACCAGGACACGTGCGCTGGCCTGTTGTGCACCTGAACCTGGGTCTTTCTGCTGGCAATAGAGGACTGACAAAGCCAATACCAGATACCAGCCAATTCCTTGCCTTCAATGTCAGTTGCTGTGCTTTGACAGTGCTGACTTAATGCTTCTTAGACTTGGACTCTAACCTGACAATGTCTCTCTTTGACAAGCAATGTAGATATATGAGAAAGCAAAACTGAGTTTTATCATGATTGCTTCTCCTTCCAGGAAAGCTGTCTTTCTGATCTGACAAGTGATGCTCATTAGCTACGCTGAAGAAAAATTTTAGTGCATTTAAAATGCTCTGTATAATGCTGAGATACAAGCAAAGCAGAAGTGAATGTTCATCTTCCGTTAAAGCCAGAACTGTCACAAGGCTTCTAAAAAGATAACAGAAGCAGAATTGGATTTTACCAGTCTGGCCACATTTGAGCTGTTCCCACTCTGGGAAGTAGTGGGACTGTAGCAGGGAGCTGGCAAGAGCTCTGGCCTTTTGGGCTCAGGAGCTGCAGCAGGCTCCCTGTAGCTGTGGCACTGACAGTAACCATGGGGAGAAGTGGGCTCTTCCCTGTCCCTTGTTTCAGCATCTACCAGCTTGGCTTGGTAGGGCTCAGGATTAGGCAGGGTTGGCAAGAGGCTTTATTGCCTCCTTGCTGGTCCTGGCAGCTGTGGGCTATGCCCGTGCCTAGTGGGGACACAGCTGACGGTTTGAGTGAGTGATTCTGTAATTCCAGGCTTTCCAAGGTGCGGGTTTGGGTTTCTATTTCTTGGTCTCTGACATTCTTCCAGAGCTGCAGCAAGGATTGTGCTCGCTGAAGCGTTCAAGGGGAAAAGCTGCTCCAGTTTCTCTGCCGCAGTGGGGACTCTTGCCCGTCTGCTCTCCAATGCAGGAGAGATCAACGACAGGTCAATGGGCACCAGAGGAGCCTGTCCAGTGTCTTACCCCCCCCGTGGCCATCCTCCCCCAGGAGATGGTGGTGGGGAGGGGGCTAGGAGACAGACCTGCCTCACTCCGCTTCTTCCTAAGGTTAATTAGATGAGAAAGGGGAGAGAGTTAAATTGTATTACTACTTGCTTTGCTCCTTTGATTGATGCCACTCTAACATTGACTACACTGCTTGCTCACAGTAAAACAATTAAAGCCCTGAGGCATCTGCCATGAGCTGTCATGTTCCTCTGCCCCAGATGATTAGTTTGATGTATAGATCTTTCACCCTGCTCCTGAGCTGCTCAGGCACAATGAGGGAATACTCTGACCGTGTTTGCTGCTGGAAACAGAGGTGTTGGCCAAGTGGTTCCAAGCAGGATATATTTTTCCTCTGAGACTTGATTTTAAAGGAAGACACCCAGCTTTTGAGGCTTTGTGGCATGGTGGGAACTGCTCTTGCAGAGAAATTGGTGCAGGGAAGTGTAGAGCAAGATGTTCCTGTTCCAGCCCAGCTGGGTCTGCCTATCTCTGCAGGGAGCTGCTTGTTCCCAGGAAGTGCCTTCAGAGCTCCCATCTTTTCGTTATACAGTTGGGCTGAAGAGCTGAATTTGCTCAGTGCTTGGTGGCAGATTTGATGATTCTGCAGGAATTTTATTATAAACTTTGATTCTCTTTATCTCTGTCTTGCCTTTCTTTCTGAACTGCTGTTTGCCTGGGGGTTTAAAATAGCTTTTTCTTCTTTTTTCCTTCAACTTGTCTTTCATTGCTGCTTCTTCTCCTAGATCTCTGCATTTTCTGTTCTCTGAGGCATTCCCCTTGGGCTTTGTTATACTCACTGCTTTTTACGGGCAAAGATATATATATATATATATGGGCTGTGTGTCTCTATAAATCAGAAAAGGCAAGAATTTATTGTCGGTAAAACCGAATCCTTACACTGTAATTCAAGAATCATTTTACTCTACTACTGATTATTACAGAAAAAGACTAATAATGCAATAGAACACTACTATATAGAAGAGGTCTTAATTGTGATAATGCAGCTAAAACTGTAGCATATTTCTTCATGTCTATTTGTTTTTCCTGGCTTTGTGTTCACCCTTGTGTTGCTCCTCTGGATCTTAAAGTCAGTTGTTGGAGGGTAAGACCATAAATCTTCGGCCTTTGTAGCCCTTCTCTGAGAGGAGTATGATGTGGATGTTGCTGCATTCTTCCTCACTCCAAGGTCCACTTGGGCTATTTGTTATGTTTGCTAACACACTTTCATACCTTTCTTTTTCTCAGATGGTCTGCAGCTCCACAATGCTCCTGAATTCACTATGTACAGTGTCTTTCATGCATATTACCCCTAAACCCTGTTTTGCTCAGCTCCAGGTCTGTGTTTCTTTAACAGACCATGGGTGAGCTGTTCACAGCTGTGAGGTCTCCACTGCCAAGCATGTGCCTCGTCTCTTATCGTGCCATGCCTGTACTCCTGTGCACTGCACCCTGCAACTCCACTTCTCAAAGCCTCTGCTATCATACCATGCCTGCATTTCTTTGCTATACATTGTTGTGTTAGTTGTAAGTATCTCAGTCTACATAAAATAACTTCTTGTTACTGTTACATGTATGGAACTATGATTGTATCACACAAAGATAAACAGAAGTAAAACAAACTAGCCAGGGGTACTTGGTCAGTTACAGAAATCCCTGTCACAACTCAACCAGAGCTGCAGGCAGGTCAGGCAAAGTTCAGAGCGAGCAAGGGCGCAAGCCCAGGAAGCCTGAGGCCTTCCAGGCTCAGTACAAAGCTTGCAGCCTGCTGCTGTGAATGGCAAACGTGGGGCTGTCAGCCAGACGCTGATGGAAGAGGGACTGGCTCTTGAGAGCAAGCACAGAGGTGGAGCACAACTGGGGAGCAAGAGATCCCTGAAGCAGGTGTCTTGGCTTGGTATGTCGGGATGGAGAGCTGTTCTCTTCTGCTGGTAGAAGAGAACATAACTCTGGGAGGAGACCTCAGCACGTGGAGACACGTCCCTTCTCAAGAGCTAACATAGTATGCTGTGATTTTGTAGCATCCATACTGGAGAAAGTTGCATTTCCTGCCTTGATGCAAAGCTGTCCAGGTTTTCAGCCATGTTCCAGCTCTTGGTTGCACCCAGGACCAGCCAGGCTCTGCTCGAGACTCCTTTTTCTACTGCTTCTCAGTGTCTCCTGTCTGACTGATCAGCACATTTTCTTGTCATGAACAGTCTCAGTGATCCTTTTATTCCTCCAGCCTTCCTATCATCAGCTGCCCATTACTCTAGCCCCGAGGGCTGCTGCTCATTTCAGTGTTCAGTGGGTGT